>BGPT01003098.1:44933-55299 GCA_003297045.1 Symbiodinium sp. clade C Y103 | reverse complement strand
ACAGGAGTAAATGTTCTTATATTGCGATGAACGGAAACAATGTGATCAGATTTAATGATGGAACCAAACTCAAAAGGTGTACCGAATGCACGTATTTAGGACATCACATCACCCAGTCGTTAAATGTACGANTTCGGACCTCCTCCTCAAGAAACGAGTTGCTTTAGCTGGACATATCCTTAGAACCGATGACAGTGATCCATTACGTCAGACCACCTATGCGCCCAGTACTGCATGCGGTTATCCAATAGGAAAGAGGAGGGTAGGAGGTCCGAGGCAGCAATGGAGACACTTTACACATAAATATATTTGGGACAAATTTTCGGACGAANCCAAAGAATTCATCAGTTGGCTCTCGCACGGACCTTTTGAATGCAGTCGCAATGCGGGCCCACGGACACTTGAGTGCCCACGGCCGCCAAAAAAAAAAAAATCAACCTTATCTTTTGTGTCATTTAACAATTTACCAACTAGCTCAAAAAAGGAACACGTGGATATCGAAGACTTAGGTTATGGCTCAAAACTCCGGTACCAATGGTCCTACACAATCTCTTGTTTTAGGATCAACGATTAAACCATCCAATGTTGGGGAGGTATGCATACCTTTGATCCACACCCACATGCGGATTTGTAGACTGTATAGTTATGTTGCAAATCCTTGAATCGGAACGTTGACCAAGCCTCGTAGATTCATCTCCTTCAACAACGCCAACTACTGGAAGGCATACTTAGGCATACTTAGATGCCCAAGATTGGTCATGATTGGTATGAGCTCACGCGAAGGGGTTGTAAGCGGATCATATGTCTGACTCTGGCCACTTTCAATTTTCAATGGGGATGATTCTTTGCTACACCACCAAATTTTCGGGCTTTCACCACATGTTCAAGTTCAGACAATAAATAGTAAATAGTAGCCTCTAGACAAACCAAATTGTCTGATTCTACTCTCCATCATTGTTGTTTATCAGAATTGTGTTGCTCCAATTTTCACCCAAGACTTAGCAACGTGGGGCTGCCAGGTATTTGGTTCTTGCGTGGGGCTCCAGGTCCCAAACAGCGGGGGTGGCAGATTTTCTGTTCGGTGACTGCCAGTTGGTCTCTACCGGGAAATATCATCAAATCTGTACAGTCTATAGAAATCTATAGAACCTGCAGAGCCCGTGTTATGTTGGTCGTACCATAGTGAATTTGGATGTGTTTTTAGGTGTGAATTTGAATGATATGATATGGTATCCTAGGAAATAGAAGGAATTGCAACGCAGTCGGATCCAACTGGTTTGCAAAGCAACTCATGCCTCTGAGCACGCCACGCAGAAAGTCACAGACCTCAGTGTTTGTTTCCTCCACACAAATCACCACATCAGCGTTGTTCCCAGGGAAGGTTACAAGAATCCAAAAATGGCATGAATACGTCCAATATGAGGATCCTCATTTCATGTTGGTTTTGGGGGACTATGATCATGCCTCCCGCACAGGATTGGTGTCCCCTTCAGAAGAGTAACCAAAGGACGCTCCCTCATTTGCAGATTATGCCTGCGTTTTTTTTTTGGAAAACCCTCGCAATCTCAAGAATGAGCACAATAATTCTAATATGTTAACATAATGGGATGTGAATGACCAGCCGGGTTCCTTGGGGGTCCATTCAAGAGATTTGGATGCTTGACCTGAACGCAGGTGAGACTCTGGTGCTGAAGTTGGTGAAATATGATAGGCGCAAAAAAAAGGGGTGGACGAGTCGTTGTTTCAGTTGGCTGCCAAGGCATATCAGGTCATCACATCTTTGCCATTTGCACAGAATCAAGGATAATCAGATCAAGGGACAAAAAAACATGAATTCAAGTCTTTTGCACGGTATCTAAACTTAGCCGTGGGAATGGTGACATACCGGGTTTCCCAAGAGGATAGAACCGTAAATCAACTGACATATCAAAATTGCAGATGTTCTTCAATATGTTTGGGTACACTGTATCTCAACACAAAGCAGGGATGCACAATGATTAATCATGGGACTTAAAAAAGATTTAATGAAAATATATATATATATATATATATATGATATATAGATACTATTTGGCATATACCGCATAGGTCTTTGGGATCATCCAACCGGCTGGGGAAACCACTTACAGTAGCAAGGTTTGCTCCACCTCAACTGGTGGAAGAGCGCATTTTCTCGAAGCTGTATCAGGAGCGGAATTTTCGGCCGGGGCAGTTGCTGGTTGCTGTTGAACTGGGAGAAAAAATGTGGGACTTTTTTCGGTTGATGATTTGGATAGATACATTATGTATGGGAAGATTGATCAACAATTGATTGCCGTTGACGTATATAAACGGGAGACAGTATGACGTTCGGCCGGTAAGCTTTGCCAGAAAGATAGATTGAACATGATATGGAGAGAGAGAGAGAGAGAGAGAGTTACTGTAATTATATTGATCTGGAGAGACACTTCGGTAGTTTTGATATATGGTGTGCTCCCCAAGTGACTGTCATTTTTTTGGGATGGGACATTTTGGTTCAATTTTTCTGGGGAAGCCATGTGGATTGGAAACCATTTGGCAGCCACGGAGTCAGCCGAGTCAGCCAATGATTTTTCCACAAAAGGGGCTCTCTCTTTCCTGTGGGACATGAATGCAAGTGGTGTTCCGTCACTCTTCGTCACTGATTTTTGTTGATGAGTTGCTCATCTTGAGGTAAGTGGGTTTCAATGAGTTGCAACCACTCAGAAGCATCTTCTTATAACATCTTATAGCCATTTTGTAGCCATCTTACAACCATTTTGCACGGCCTCTTCATCCCGCAGGTTGAGCAGCCCCAAGGTGGAATTGGCCAAAAATAATCACCAACAATCGGAAGAATTGTGGATTGATTTACCAACGAACTTTGATTAGTTCACCTGAAGATTTCCCCATTTCTTGGTTGATCCACTGATCTTCAATTGATCTTCCAAGTTCAGGTTTTCATTGGGTTTCAAAACAGTATGTCAACACAACGATTTCCCCATTGGATGCTGTTCCCCATTTGGTTGAGGTCTTCATGGAGACTGCACCGCTCAGGAGGTGCCACACATCGCGGACGATGCGCACGTGGCGTTTCCCAAGAAGGTCTTTCGATTGCTGGGTCCCAACAACGTGCGAAAGCACGCGCCTGGGCCGCGGGGACCGTGGCAGCGCCAACATGGGAAGACCACTTAGCGCAGCAAAAAACATGGAGAAGAGAACAGAAAGGGGGGAGGTTAACATGGCTTAAGATGGTTGAACTAACTTTGGATGATGGAATGTCAAGAAGAATTGTTTTTCAATACTCGTACCACAGAATCTCATGACGATTCTGTCTATTTTGGGGATGTGGAACTACAGTGTGTCGAAGGTTGATGAAAGGTTCGTGCATTGTTCGTGAATTGGTGAACTGGTGGTTCCTGAAATGGGGGTCAGCCAGTCATCCTTGAGTTGTTGGTCATATTTCATAGGGTTTGCCCAATGTTGTGTGGGATCCAAGATTTTTTTGTTTTTTATATCCCCAATGATTCTGGGACCCAATCTCTTTGGGATAGACTACTCATGCAGATCCAATGTGGCAGAAAAACCTTGATGCAGTCGCGGGAGCTGCGACAGCCCCGGGCCGTTGAGCGCCGAGGATTTGTTTGTCATGCGGAAGGCGCCTGGAAAATCTTTGGATCATCTCATCTCTGAAAAGTGGAGGAGCTCAATCAGACTTCTGCGAACTTGGGCAGAAACGTAGGTTGGCTTCTAGATCTTACTAGAATGATAGATCATGATATAGATTGATGACTGTGGCAGATCAAGCCTTGAAGTCCTGGGCTGGGGGTTGTCTTCCTGGCCATCTGGCCATGTGTGTGACTGACCCGTTCCAAGTGCTAGGATCCACACGACGACTTGGATTTGTTTGAAAATTGGGTACCACTAAATCCACTGCCTACTGTAATCATTCCTAATTGACATATACATATATATATATAATGTTAAGGTACGAATGAAACCCCTTAAAATAATGTTAGCCAACTCCCGGCTCAGAATAATAAAAACCCCTCGAAATAATGTTAGCCAACCAATTTTGGGGATGTTTGTTTTCTTACTTGTATTTTCGTAATTTTTTTTCGTTTTTTTTCTCTGTCCAAAAAAATGTTCATAATAAAAAACAATGCTTTGAACCCCCCAAATAAAGTATCGTTTTTTTTGTGCTACTCAAATGGTTCAATTTCTTATGAAACCGTTAATAAAACAAGCCAAAAATCAATCGCGCAAAGGGGTAGCCCAGAAGCCACCTAGCATCAAAATAACAAAATGATTGACTTTACCCCCCTAAATAAAGTACGCCAACGATTCCAGAATCCCACTTATATATTCGTTTTCAATTAGCCAATTCATTCAGCAATACTAAAAGGATTCCAGTGAATACATAAGTCTGAAAAAAATCCAGGAACCTCTGGCAACTGTTTGGCCTCCACATTATTCTGAGGCGATATCTGTTTGAGGGGGGGAGGGGGTGGGGTTATTAATCACACGTCAACATTATATATATATATGGTTTACCAGTATAGCGACCCGTGCTCAAACACAGCCACTTGGGCAGGAGCAATCGCAAAGGAGATATCATGAAGATCTTTGCGAAAGTCGGTGAATGTTTGGCCCATTTTCACAGGCGGGGTGGAGATTGGGACATCTTAGTGGTTCGATGATCCTGAACGGAGGTTCTTCGAAATTCTGATGTGATTTCGACACTTGAACCAACCAGAGGAAACAATCTACAAAAGCTGAAGTAGTCTGAAGTATCATTTGTTCAGGCAGGTTTTAGGGATCTCTTGGAATTCTATCCGTACCATTTTTGTGGATGGAACATTGGCAGAACTGTCCAGCCTTCGCAAGAACTTGGTAGGCGGTATGGCGGAAGGCAGCACAATGATGCTGGAACCCAGAACATCCTCTATGACGAGGACGACCGCAACCATTGACATACAACGGCCCATGGGCTCAGAACGCTGGTGATCGGGAGGCGAGGCCTTACACTTTTGCCCATACTGTTACAGGAAAAAATCTTAGATCCACAAACTCTGAATCAAAAGACAAATCTCTTGATACTCCAAGTATTGTGATAACCTGACTTACTGATTTTTCCATCTCCTTCCTTTGTGGAAAAAAGTTGATGTTGCGGAGTCCTGTGGATGTTGTCCACATGGAAATTCCATGAAAATCCTGACTTGCCTGGCTTCTTCTGGGCACTGTACCTTTATCCACAGTTCAAGTTTGGCACGGTTCCCTTCCACAGTTACCGGTTTCAGTTGGAGCTTGAACTGGGGATACCACATGATGATCTCTGCACAAGGGGGGCCCCATAGCGTTTCTGGCAGTTCAGCACCTCGCAGGAGACGCAACATGTGACCTTCATCGATTTGGGCGGCATGGGGAACAAGACCGATAAGACAGATGTCCAGCGCTTGAGTCAGGCCATGCTTCGTTTCGTTCGCTGGTGATTTCCTTTGTGGGTTATAACCCACTCAAATCCATTAGAGTTCTTGATGTTTGTTCCCAGTTATAGTATTCATTTTTGCGTTTGACAGTCTTCCTTCATTCTCAATGACTTGGGATTGTCCTCGATTGGGCTTCACTACAGTACACTATGGGAATCCCATCAATGACCCAGCGCTGGGCACTATTTGTATTTGAAACAGTCATGCCAATGGAAAGTACCACCCACTTTCATCCATTTTCAACCAAAGATACACGAGGTGAGGCCCCCTTGGTTACCTAAGTTGACTTGTAACTTGGGAATATGACATAGCTATAGCATCCCCCTCGTAATATCCCTTATGACATCACCTGGGTGAGCCCAACCTCAGTTGGTGCTGAAGCTCTCTCGGTGTCCCACCTATGGACCGGACCTGGCTGTGGGGAAGCCCGGTGGGCAGACGGCCTCCCTATGGATCCAAGTACCTTCTCAGGAAGTGTTTGGGCTATGATTTGATATTATATGATATTATATGATATTATGATATATTATATTTTGTATTGGTGAAGTACCTTCGCAGGAGGTGTTTGGATCAAGAGGGATGTGTATACTTGCCTAGATTTGCCCTCTGGTAATTATTAACAGTTTGCCATGGAAAATAACTAACAATGTTGAATGGGTATATCATCGAACTAAATGGGCCATGTTCCAAAAGCCATGGAAGGAATTACCTGAGGGTGCTCCAAAACAAGCCAAGGTGCAGCTGGATGGTATGGATGGTATTGGCATTGGCTATGTTTTTGTTTAGTCAATGTTCCGGAGAGAAACCCTGGATTCTTGGATAGCCTACAATGCCATATCATATATGATATTTTGGTAAGCCCAATGCCACACTATTTGGTGATCTCTGTGGCAAACCGGAAGCATTTCTTATCAAGAAGGGATACCCTAAGCTCGCATAAACAGTTCATATATTATCTCCAATGATGTCCCCTTGCAAGATGAAACATCTATGCCTATGCTAAGTTGATATTTCTTAGGTAGTATCATCATACATCGACGCAGGTGTCATGCTCAATGCTCTATGCAGAATGAAACTGCATCGGATCCATGATGATAACAACTGCACCAGATAACCTCACGGCTGGAGTATCACTTCCAGCAGAATTGTCGCTAAACACTCTCATTTCTGGTACCAAATATTGTGTGTGTTTTAACATTTGTTTATCCACTATTTAAGTATATTTAAATAAACAAAAACATGGTTTCTACGGTGTTTAATCTTAGGGGGATGGGCTTTGAATGGATTATAGCTATCAGTTGGAAACTCAACTCCGAATTTTGCCTCAGCCCTGATCTGTTTCGCTGGGGGCATGATTGATCCAGGCATGTCCCGATCTCATCCCAGTACCAACCGCACTCATCATCCTGTCAGGTGGCTGTGGATCACTTCCGGGAAGGCCGGTGGGTCGCGGGAGGTGGGCAGATTCAAACTATGTCCAGAGTTGAGCTGATTTGTGGTTGCGTTTCTTTTCTCCTATCATCCATGTAAGACATGGAGTGATCCCAGTGGACAAAACCACCAACCATTCGATATTGACGCTTGATGACGCTTCAGTGAACTTGAGTGCCAGAAATTGACCAAATCTATGGGCCAAAGGGCCTCAAATCGTTGTCCATCACCTGCAAAATTGGGCAGCCCAGCGAATTCGAACGAAAAATCCCATTCTGACGGACGATGATCCCACCTGACGCATATTTTTCCTGCTGCTGAGAGTTTTTCATGTGGGAATCTTAAGTAAAGTACTAGGATGTACCAGGTAAGTAAGGAAGCCAATCATGAGCTCGTTCACCCTGGGACAAACATGGAAATGGACATTTCGTGGATTTCCCAGCCATGTTTGAGGACAGCGTTGCAGGTATTTCAGCTTTGGGAATTGGTTGCAACCAGGTAATCTTTGTCCCCCAACCACTCCAGCTCTTCAGTGCGGTGAAACTCTGTCAGTTGACGACATAAAAAGGCAGACCCGGATAGTGCAAAAGTGCACAATGTCATAATGTCCCATGATGTTCCATGGTTCTGGAATATTTGGAAATACCGACACACCCGAAAGTGATCCCCATGTTGGACTCAATGATGTTCATATTCCATTGGAACATATGGGTATTGTGCACTCTCATCAGATTCACCGTTTTGATTTCAGGGACTCAGTTCGGTATGGTTGGAACCAGTAAACATAGTGTATCCGTAAACCTCAGTCATTTTGTGCCATTTGTGGTGTTGCAAGCTGGGACACCTTGACATCCAGTTCTATGGGAGAACGGGTTGAGCCATTCATTCTCATACCAAACATGACAATGATTTGTGGGTTGATGTTCTATGGCTACGGCGACAACTGGCCTTGTTGGAATATGATTATGATATATTTTGATAAGCTGGGCTACAATGGAGTATCATCACAGATGAAGTCAGATACAGTATCCCAAATGAGTTTTGATCAACGTGGATCGAGAGTTCAACAAACTTGAACATGCAACTAATAACCCATGGGAATTGATCATAACATGTCATAATTCAAGAGCCCTAAACCCATTGTACTGTTTGCTGTCTTTCACGTGGCTCACAGGGGACAAGCATTCACAGGTCCCAAAATTATGACTGCCACCTGCCGCCGCGAGGCTACAACCGAGCCTTACAAACTACGCTCACTCTTTAATTTCCTGCCGGCTGTCACTGTGACAATGGAAAGGATGTGTTTTTAGCCATGATTGGGTTCCCAAATCGCCAAATAAAGACATCAACATACATCGACTGTGAATGCTTGCCATAGTTTCCAACCAAGCCCAGCCTCAAATGGACGTCAAGTTTGAATTTGGCAGATGTCACGGAAGCCGTCTATTTGGGCACAAACCTCATAGAGGTTCGCGACAAGTTTTTGGTCGGATTTCCCTCGGTAAAGGCGGAGGTTTGAAGTCACTTCAGTCGTGACCAGCGGCAACTATAGGCAACTATAGATGGCTGCGGTCTGAAATACCTGTTTTGCGGATTTTGCTTGGCTCCGACAGAAAACATCGCTGGGATTTAATGCATAGTGCGGAAGAACCAAAAGTAATTATATAGTTA
Source organism: Symbiodinium sp. clade C Y103 (assembly GCA_003297045.1). Taxonomy (NCBI): domain Eukaryota; class Dinophyceae; order Suessiales; family Symbiodiniaceae; genus Cladocopium; species Cladocopium sp. clade C. Next base: position 46,711 of record BGPT01003098.1, on the reverse strand, counting down.
CTCAGCTGCTTGTTATGCAATGTTATGCAGTATTTCATGATTCGTATCTTGATGTACCTGATTTTCTGTCACATTGGGCATGCAAAGATTTAAGTCCGTCGGCCCACTTGTGGGCCACGTCTGGTACGGTGTTGGCAACTCACGAGCAGAAGCCACGACCCCACCGGACAAACCGGACGCGCAGGGAGTGGTGCCGTGCGTCGCACAGGATGCCGAACAAATGGCACATGGGATTCCAACAGAGCCTGTATGGATAGTTCAATACCAAAACAGGCCAGTCCATGGCGTATTATGACCACATAAATACACCAAAATGATAATCACCAATCATACCAATACTTAGTAATATCACGAATATTCACGATTGATTATTCAATCCCAACATTCAACAGTCCCATATCATAGATTATACCCTCTGGTGAACTAACATAGCTCTGGAAAATCACCATTTTTTATGGGAAAATCCACTATTTCTATGGCCATGTTCAATAGCTACGTTAAATTGGGTAATATATCATAATACTAAATATCAATGACTTGACCACTACCCTTTTGGGGATGGACAGGCAGCGACAATCCGTCGATGCTTCGTCAAGCCCAGAGGATGGCTCGACGAAGATTTTCCACACGGCACCGCTGGGAACAGATTGCAGGCTGCGGATCTCGGAGAAATTTGGAGTCATGGCCAGTTCAGGTACAGTGACCAGAACCCCAAGAGATTGAGTATTTCATACACCATTCTAGGACTTATTGCTTATCATGTAGATACATTAGTATTATATATATATATATATTTACAATATGTTATATGCACAGTAAAAGAACATGCTATCGTACACTACTATCAATTCATCTTGATTGTGAGTATCGTGATTGTCATTGTTCTTGTTACTATCATTGTACTCATTATTATAATTACTATGATTATGATTATCTTAGTTACATAATAGTAGATATTATCGTTATTATTAAAATATACTAAAATAGTGTTTTAATTTAAGGGTGTTAGGATGTTTGCCACTATGTTGGCCATTGTTCCGCCCAGTTCCCGGAGGACTTCTCCATGAGGTCCGCCCAGAGCATTCAGATTGCCGCCCCGAAAACGCGACGTCCAGAGTTTCGCAGCGAAAAAACGGGTGCATCGCGGTGTGACACGATGGTGACTGGTCGCCAGATCCTTCTATAGTGAGATACAGCATTTGGGTGTGTCCAAAAAAAAAGGTACAGTATACCCATGACTCATGAGTATTCCCCAAGATTAGGTTGGTTTACATATAGCCATATACCCCATGGATACTAGAATAATTATTGGGTACAATGTGGTCTGTGCGCCAGTGATTTCTAATAGGTTTATAACCTCATCTAACTAGTTCGATAGTACAATTCCTAAGCAACCTATAAACCAAGCGTCGCCAAAGAGGGGTTGTTTCCGATGCTTTTCCATCGCCATTGTAATGATGTGCAACTTTTTTTTAACTAATTCAATATATCTACGGCCAGCACTTGGGCTATGCCCGCAACGTCTTTTCGGGATCACTGTCGGGATGTCATTTTTGGTAACCCTTACAGTACTTTATGGCTGGCGACTATGTTGGGATGTTACCAGATGATGTCCCTCACGTGGNGGGGGACGTGATTTTTGACCCTCTGCGGGCAAACCCATACGGCTCGTTGCGCCGTTTTTTACTGTTTTTACAGCATCATTGTAGAAAATGATTAAAAAAGGGGTAGAAATCCTGCTTTCTGCTAGGTCCTTTTTTGACACCTTGTATGCCCCG
>BGPT01003097.1:31708-52217 GCA_003297045.1 Symbiodinium sp. clade C Y103 | reverse complement strand
TACTGAAGGCTTGTGCAGGTGCTGGATAGATGCTCATAGATGCCCACGTTGAATTGCAGTATATATTCTTCCTTTGCTGCTGCAGGTTTCAGAACAGGCAAAGGGAAGCGGGAACTGGTTGCTGCGGACCACTACGACTGCACGTGGCACGAAGCGATTCTGAGGCGCTTCTAGACAAAACCTCTCTGTTCAAGACTGTTCAACCATGGCATAGGGTTCAACGGCAGCAGGCAGGTGCTTCTAAAGGTCCCAAGGTGACATTGGAGAGATCGGTAGGAACACCAAAGATACCTAAGGAACACTTCCATGAAAGCATGAACAACTCGGAAGACAAATGGCATGGTGCAATAGGATCACTCCATCCCAAGACATCTGTGCGGATTTCAATTTTCTTCCTCCAATTGTCACAAGCTCTCCTGGACTTTATTATGGTTGATGCCATGTCACCATCGATAGACGGGTGACCAAACTACTTGGCCTTCAAAATTTCAGTTGGACTGCAGCAAATGGCAGTCGAACTGAAGCAGCAATTCCCCGACTACCTGGCTCTTCCATTCTTATGCATGGACAACCAACAGTGCCAAGTCATGCCAAGTCTGTGCTGGGACAAGCACATTAAACATCTTTCAACTCTGCTGTTCCCTCTGACATGCCGCTTCCANCATGGACAACCAACAGTGCCAAGTCATGCCAAGTCTGTGCTGGGACAAGCACATTAAACATCTTTCAACTCTGCTGTTCCCTCTGACATGCCGCTTCCAATTGAACCATAAAAAAAAAAAACAAAGGGGTATCTGCTGTGAAAACGAGGTCTCTTTGTCTCTTCTGTAAACCCATTCGATAAAGAGATTTGACACAGGCAGCGTCAGGAAATTTCATTGGACCTTCAAGGTCTTTGCGGTGTGCCTCAACTTCTTCAGTTCAGCAGAGACAAACTTTGGAAAGCGGCTTTCTGACATGACGGAGCAAAGTAAACTCACCAGTGCGGCCAGATTCATCCGTTTCAAGACAATCGTTGTTCTGTTATCAGTCTTTTGTGGCGGAGGAGGCTTTGAACGGTTTGAAAATGATCGGATAGCAATCTCACTCTGAAGCATTTGTAACACACATTCTGCTCCTGGAAGATCACTCTCCTTGTGCAACTGGCACCAGTTAAAGCAACGCACTGAAGCTTCAGGCCTTGTGATGGAGGTGCAATTTCAGTTTGACAAGAAAGACCATGTCATAGAAGGTTAGAGTATGGGTACTGTGTCAAGAATATTCTAGAATGGATCTGCAATGGGCTGGCAGTCACAATCAAGTACTTGGGACTGATGCCATTTTAGTGACTCGAGTGCCATCTCTGCAGTTCCTTGGAAACCCCGTCCTCCGCATGTTTGCGAACATAGGGTAGGATCATCTCCATGAAGCGAACCCGGTGGAGCGACTTCAAGTAGTCTCGCGTGTGCTTGTCCAGCGAAGGTGTTGTCATTTCCTCCAAGACTCTTGGGCGGATCAACTGCAGCCCCTCTCCAATCGACTCAGATATCTTGATTAATTAGATGGCCAATATCACCAATCACAGGCAGGAAATCAACCAGTTGGGAAGATCTGGGTATGGCAAACTGTGTAGACACGGGATATCATCGGATAGCAAGTGCAAATGCTCCAGATTTTCATGCATGTGACGTCATTGCAATGTCCCCGTAAGAACATCTCGACTATGAACAGGCTTTGTTCATGTTTGGAGTTTGTGCGGAAAATAACCCAAGATATCAAGCTATCCTTATTCATACTATTCATATTTTGGTGAGTTGTCTCAGAAAAGCGCAAAGCAAACAAGGACGAGTCCAAACTCTCCGAGTCTCATGAGTCAGGTGGCAGAAATTGCAATTTGCACCTGCATCGCAGTTGCCCTTAACGAAAAGGATGCACCGCCTTTGACATATCGTCGGATGACCGTAGCTGCCTCTTGAGAAACCAACCTGGTGGATCTGGTTGAAGTATGTTGAAATCAGAACATCTGATGCTCAAAATCTCTCTAACAAAAAAGACGGAGAATCAAACAACAGGTCAGATTTTCCATCAGATTTTTGGTCCGCACCTCAAATTCGCTGTGTTGAGAACTGCTGGGCGCTTCGAAATGGGTTTGGGATTTCAATGAACTCAGCTTGGATCTCTTCTGTAGCATAGCCACCTGTTGAGCAAATCCACCATTTCAGTCTGGTAGAGAAAACCAGTGAGACCTTTGGAAACCGTTGCAAAATTTCGTAAAATGATTCAATATGATTCAATGATCTAATATGTTTGCTGTAATGCGCGCCTGCCGATTCATCTGCTTGTCCTTGTACTGCTGCTCCAAAGCCGGGATATCCACTTCATCATTGAAGACAACTCGCTTCCTCGATTGGCACCGTCAGATCAGACACAAAAACTCCATGTTGCTTGGAGTCTGGACCGATTCGCCGCGGTTTCCTAGATCTTAAAGATGGATCCAATTTAAAATTCTTAGAGTTTCTCCAGCCACAAGATCTTGGAATTTTCACCAAAGATTCGGAGGAGCGCTTTGACTTCGTGCCGGTGCCACTGTTACAGACGGCTCTTCCTTCACATCGATGAATGTCTTCTGGTAGCAAAGCTCCATGGCTTCGCCAAGGAAAATGTCGGCGGCCGGGCAACTTGATTGCCAAAAAACTCACGTGAAAGACAGAAGTTACTTTGCTCATCATGTCAATAATTATTGTAAGGTATATACAATTAATATCAATTAATTATATGGTACTAATATGTACTTCTTCAGTATATCCCAAACATATTTAGGATAGACATCCGCAGCATTTTTGTTGGATGACGAGCTCCCAAGCGACCAAGGCGCTGAGTTACAGGTCACCAGTTCAGCTTCCAGACCTGGAGAAAAGACATCAACAATTTCCATCAAAATTCTCGATGGGATGACATCCGCGTAAAAAAAAGCTTGGTTTAACATGGTTCAAATCATCTTAAACCAATGTAAACCATTCTTAAGCTCCCATACATTGGCGATACTTTTCAATGGCGACAAAATGATACAAAATGTGGAATCATCTACATGCAAACGACTCAAACGAACTCAAACGATTCAATTTCACGTACAACATATGATAGTACATGACAGATCATGAAAGCATCCACTTGGCTGCAATTTTGCATCCATTGAATGTCCGGTGCTTCAGATGTGGTGTCATCAAAATCCAACTTACGCTGTGATAATGAGGTATTCTCTTCAATGCCCATGCAGGTTGATGGACATGTTGCTAACCACATTCTCTCCGAGATTTTCCATGATCTCCCAGATTTTCTGTCCCATTGTATCCATATCATATCCCATCAAAGAATCTAGAGGATATATCAATTATATGGCTCAAAATTATGAACCCTATAGTTGGTTGGTTTATAGTCATTTACCATTAAAAATGACCATTTTTGGTACCATAATTTTGAGCCATAGCCATATTACAACCATATACCCTGGGGGAAACTAACAGTTCGATGTGGAATTGCGCCCCCCATTTTGTTCGATCCGGGAAACCCATCGGTTTTGGCACCTTGACGTCTCAGGCTTCGCAGGAGACCAAGTCCAATACCTTGCGCGGGAGATCGGAGATGGGAATATCATGGGAATCACCAACTCCAATTTTGTTGGTATGAAGACTATGATGCAAGAGATTTTGCAAATGATTTGATGCGTCTTGTGACCTCACATTTGTTCTCAAGAGAGATTGGAAATCTTCAAGAGAGAAACATCGAGACAAACTAAAGACATCAACAAAAACCGCTCCAGTTCACACGGAGAAAGTTGTGGCTGATTCAGTTTTAAGGCGTCAACGCCAGTGGCTGACTTTTTCCTGTGCCTTGGCAAATCGCAGTCTGGGGCCGCGAGTCCATGTGTCACAGCTGTTTTTCTGCCATGAATGCCATGCCATACCGCAGCAGGTTCGCAATGTTTGGAAGGGGAGCATGAAAATCTTGAATTATGGCTTTGTGATTGGTTGTCAACACTCAAAATGCAATAACTAACAGTCTTCACCCTAGCCACTAACCAACCATCAAGACTGGCAACAGAAAGTTGAGAGAACCAGATGAGGTGATCGGAAACGGTCGGAAGCGGTTGAGAGAAGCACACTGATCGAACTTCCGTAGATCATCATGCTGGATTGCAGACCTGTTGATCCATTGCAATGGACTGATGGCAAACATGGGGTAGCCTCTGGCAATCTAAGATGAAAATGGAAAATCCTCCAATGTATATCCATTTATATCATTCCATTTACAGGTATTTATTGATATTCAGATAGATATATATCTGTATGTAAAGATGCTTATAGATTTTTTCCACGATAGTGCGGGGATTTCCATTGCCAGGTTGGATTGCCAGATAGCTCTAATGCGATCAGCCTCGCAACCTTGCCGAAAACATTGATAGCAAAGCTGTTCACATCATAATACACTTGTGCATGTTTATCCATGTTAATTCCTAGACAATATGATATCATAATATATCATGATATATATATATACATATATATATATATCTATTATTATACATATGAATATATCAATATCATAATATATCATAGGTGTTGATCCATCCCCAACTGGTGACCCCCCAAAAAAACACAACGTGGACGTCGTTTCCAGTCACGCCGTGGACATCACGTCGCGCCTTCCGAGTTGGAGATTCTGAGCAGTTCCAAGGTCTGAGCCCACTGGAGACCTGCCAAAAAAACTCGGGGATAATATGAACGGGGAGATATCATAATGGTGAATAATGGTTATATGAATGTTAATATCCCCATAATGGTTATATCAATGTTGATATTAAATCTATTCATATTATATCCCCATTCATAATTGAATGTTAATAATGGATAATCATGGTTAATCATGGTTAATAATAGTTAATAATGAGAATACAATGGATATATTTTTATTGGGATCTTAACGAGGATATTAATGAGGATAAATGGGATCAATTTGATTGGGATAATATTTGGGAGTATCATTGGGATATACCATCCGGTGCTCAGACATGGCTTGCTGATGCTTGCTAAACAATTTCCCCCAGCAACCAGAGATCCCCAGGCCGATCTTCGGTTGCGCACCCCGATCGCAGGCACTAGACGTGGTTGCAAAGGTTCCGGACTTGGAAAGGACTTGGAGCGGCTTTGTGGTTTCAACTAGTTTCAACCCATGCCCAAAATTATGAATTCATTGGGATCATCAATGGAACATAAAACACTGAAAAACTTGAAAACACCATGCTTCTTCAAGCATTCAATGTTTCGCTTGTGCTCTGCAGAAAACGCAAAATCGCCGCAGAAAAACTTCTCAGCTGGCCACTGCAGCAGTGAGTTTGTGCTTCACTGTCCCTTAGAAATTAAGCCGTATATGGCTCGTCATTGCTATTACTAACGGGATTATAATGGGTAGTGGCTAGCGATTTTTTGTGCTATCGCTGTTTTGGATTCCTGCCCGTGGTGCAGCTACCCATTTATCTGGCACTACTAATAGGATTAGAATATAGAGTTATATTATGTTATATTTCATCATTCAATGCAATGGCACTGTAATAACAAATATTGTATGATAATCCAGTGCTATTACTAGTGGGGTTGTATATAATGGGTAGTGGATAGTGTAACCGCCTAAAAAATGTGGTGTTCCCAACGGAATTCTAATGGAGATACGATCATCTCCAATACAAAAAGCCTCAGCGCTGGACGGAAGGCTGTGAGAGCCAGGGCCCATTCCATGCCTCGCCCCTCGGACGACGGGTCCATAAATTGCCGCATCGTTGAAGTTAAATGGATAAGAAACATAGACAAATAATGACAAATAACTAATAACCACATAGTAAACACAGAAAGGCAAAAGACAATGAATGGCAAAGTATGCAAAGTGAATGGATCAATGAGTGGTACAATGAATGAGTCAGTAAATAATGTCATAAGAAAATAAGTACTACAGGATGAATAACTATGGTGCAAGTGTCAATCGATGATTGAATTACTAGTTTGCACATGTAAACAAATCAATGGATAGACGAATAACCCCTGAATGACCAATTGCATCAGCAAAAAACACATCGTGTGTATATATACTCGCAAACACCCCGTTTCGCCCACACCCTTTTGTTGCACATCTTGGGTTTAGAGTTTATGGTTCTTAGGGTTTAAGCTTTAAGCTTTTTAGATTTTACGGTTTTTTTTTGCGCAATGGTGTAGGGTTTCAAGGTTTTGGATTTGGGGTTTTAGGATGAGAGTTTTATGATGATGATGATGATGATGATGATGATGATGATGATGATGACGACGACGAGGACGTGGACGAGGACGAGGACGAGGACGACGACGATGATGATCATTGTGATGATGGTGTACAAGAGACGCGCAGAGGTCCCTATGCTGTGCGCTATAAGATAAGACGTACAAGGAACGCAGTTGCTCAAAAGTCCCACAAATACCACGTTGTTTGGCTTCCCACACATTGCCGCGGAGAGGCGCGGGCAAATCCAGGTTGTATGCAATGTACTGTAATGTACTGTAATCCAATGTAGTGCAATGTAATGCAACGTAATGTATGTGTATGTGTATGCGTATGCGTATGTGTATATGTGTATGTATATGATATGTATGCGTGTGTATGATTGTGTATGTATTTAAGTCACCACTCAAATGGAGTACATCTGTGCAGGTGGAAACTCTGCTGCCGAGCGTCAATAGCAGTGATTGCAAAGTTATGGCTCAGGGTCGCTGGGGGCAGTCCTTTCCACACGAAATAACAGTGTGAAATGGATTGAAACAACGCCGGAACATGGAAACATGCTGCAAAAGACACCCGTGCAAATTAAACTCGGATTGGAAGACCAGTTGCTCACTTGATCTCACTTGTAGCTGATCCTGCGCACTGCATTCTTTGCAGTAGGTCTACAGATCGCTCCCAGCGCATCGCTACAGTGCTGTGGCATGCGCCCATTGCCTGAGCCAAAAGGATCTTCCCATCCCGCTCTGAAACTTCTTGAAACCTCAATATTGTTGAAACTAAGTAACTAAGGTTGGTTACCAGGTACCCAGGGACCGCTTTTTCCCTCATGTATCATGAGGAGTGCACGAAGAATTCATTCCAATGGATCATCCTTCACAATGATCACACTATGACAGTAGGGATCCATCATCCATTTGAACGGCTTTCGCAATGAAAACTCTTTACAAGGGCCTTTAGAGCAATTGCCATATGATCTAACAATACATCAGTGTACAGTACATACACGTACGGCTTCATATACTGCATTCCAACACACAAAAAATCACCCGGATCCACCGGATCACCCGACTGCTCGAAAGGTCAGGTCAGAGACTTCCAAACCTTGGAGATCATTCGATTGGAAAACGTTCCAAAAAAGATCATTCGATAGATCATCTAAGAATCAAACATGGGGATCTAAACCACTCAACATCTCTCAAGATTGGGATGTAACCACTCAAAGTCTCTGAAAATTGGGACTTAACATGATCTCACCACACCAGATGTGATGATGGATTGGTTCACGGGAACATCGGACACTTGCAGGTTTCGGAAACCATCATTTGCTGTTGTGTTTTTGTTCGTTCCACTTCTGGGAGTGTGATGGACATGAATCGGGGTTGCAATTGAGAGGGTAACCACTTTAGTAACCGCCCGGTTTGATAGCTACAAACCCTTGCCCAGGTACCTGGTGTCTGCAAAATGATTAGCTTAGGCGCTGAATTTTCTACATTTCAAGGGTCCCAGGTAACTTAAAAAAATGGGGATAATCCATATTTGTTCCTGTCGCACTGGTCTATGTAAACAGATCTTGTCCGAATCTTGGGCTGCTAAAGTCTGCTAATGCCATGACTTGGGGACTTGCATCATCCAGCCAAGGTTTCGCAGTGGAAACTCGGACCCGGATCAATTTGTGCAAAATTGAGCTTTCACAATCACTTCAAAATCATTGCACTGATTTCTATTCTCTATTTCATTTTTTCCCCAAAAAAATCGCTACAAACTGAAGGGTCCAACACTCTCGTTCTACAAATATCACCTCCACCACTCCTACAAGACAGGATTGCAGTTTATGAACAAAACAAACAGCCAAAAATGTATCCAAAATGGAACCACCACGAAACACATGGTCCTGGGTTTCCCAAAACTGCTTCACTACCCCGAGGTCAGTGAATTCTACCGGTTGGCTGTGGGGTCAGGCATGTTTTGTAAGGGAAATTGTAACCCTGATGGATTTGCGATGATATATATAGATATGTCTCAAGATTATGTATCCCCAAACCACAAGCGTTTTTGCTTTATCAAAATTTTCACCGCTAGAATGTTCAACTGGGGTATCCCCAATTCTTAGACAAATGAATCCATGGCTCACATAGGCTATCCCCAATGCTGGGTGGGTTGGCTGAACATAACCCTGTCTTGTTTAGCGCGCCTTAAAATTTGACCAATGCCACACTCCACTCTAAGTACCTATCACATCCTATCACTACACTACTTGGATGTTCCCCCCGTTAGGAATTGCTGATTACACAGGCCCGCAACTGTATCCCCAACTTACTTGTAGTACGGCAGAGGGTCATGGCACCCTGGTACCCTGCTACCATTCCGTTCGCATCAACATAGCTGGTATAGCTGGATGTTATCTCTCCAAATTTATGGAACACAACATGCAAATAAATGGTTTCAACCTTCCCATCCCCACATATCATTCAATTTCATTGATAGTTACACAACGTTATACATCCACATATCATCATATATCCGTACATAAATAAATATATATATATGGGCTTTTCCGAGCCCCCAGGAATCTGGTCAAAGTACATGCCCCTATGTTCAGATGATCCTCTTAAGTGATGCAATTGCATCATTGAACATATTTCTACATCGATCACAATCTGTAGTGTAATTTAGTTCCATGCAAAACCCTTAAGAGTCACCTTGTGATTTTTACTGCTCTTCTTGAAAGAGACAGTGTGGTCTAATGGAGGCACCCCAAGGCCTTCAGATCAGAAAGTTATGGGCCCAACTAGTGGTGCACTGTTCTTGATCTGGGATGGTGCACTTTGTCACTCTCAAATGAGATGGGGGTGTGAGAACATGTGAGAGCAAATGAGAGTTGAGTGGGGCAGAGATCTGCTGCACACAGGTCAGTTTTGCTTAGATCAGGTGAAAGAAGTGTGCGCAGGTGAGTGGAGCAGAGATTACCTCAGATCAGGTGAAAGAAGTGTGCAGCACACACCTCTGCAGAGATTACCTCAGATCAGGTGAAAGAAGTGCACACAGGTTAGTGGAGCAGAGATCACCTTAGATTAGGTGATAGAAGTGCACACCGGTCAGTGGAGCAGAGATCAGCTATGCACTGTAGAAAATACACCAGAGTCAGAAGGTAAAGGATCATTATGAACACACATAACTCAGGAATAGAAATATTGAGAAATTTTTGCACCTTAATAGCATTGATATAGTTGCATGAACCCTTCCACTATCCCTTGAAAAATATGATGTTTTTCAAAACTGCAGGATTTCCCTTAAAAAAAGTACAGCCTTACTTTGAAGGCTATATATGTATCTGTAATATGTAGCATGAATTTAACCTATTGCATTCTTGTTCTAAATGTAATATTAAACACAACAATGAAAGACCCCCTGCTTGCAACGAAGCATTTGTCATTCTTTTGCAATTTTCCTTTGAGAAACTTATTTTCTTTTCAAGAAGCAATACCCCAACAAATTGTGGAGGAATCCTTGAAAAGATGCAGCATTCTTTTTGAAAAATTGCATTTTTCTTCAAAATGATATAGTATCTCTTTAAATAAGGCAATAATCCTGTACCATATGTGGCGTGCTCTTAAATTTGCAGCCATTGTGTTAATATGCAATCCATGTTAAAAAGTGCAATGCATCAACGCAATATTCCCTGAAAATCCTGTAAAGAAGACTATATTGCCTACAAATTGCAATTATTCTATCACACAATATGGTATTCTTTTCAAGAAGCCATGTTCCAACAAAAATAGCAGATAATTTTGTTGACACATGTGTTCAATTTTCCTTGTTTGTTGCATTCTTAAGGCCAGCTAATTCTAAAGGAAATATATATCTTATCTGATATGAAACAATTTTCTTCTTCATCAATTGTGGTCATCATTTTGCAGAGGGTACTACTTCCCAAAATAATGCCTTATACCCCAAAGAAATTCCATATCATTTCAGGAAAAGTGCTGCATATGTAAAAGGATTGCATTTTGAAATAAAGTGCCATTGTCTTAAGATAATATTGTATCTCTCGCAGGGAGGTTATGTCATTTGAAGAAAAAACACCTTTTTACACATCTTCAAGAAATACCATACTCCTTTGATAAAGGGACCCTTGATAAAAGGACCATCATATACATAGAAGAACTCCATCGTAAAAATTGAAATGATGGTTTAATGTTTGAGGGAATATTTCACCCTTTTCAAAGTGGTGATGACTTATGAGAAGCATGCTGTTGCCCTTAAAATCTGAGTTGATACTTGATATTGTGTGTTGAAAACACAACATGTCAAGAGAGCCAGTATGCTTATCCTTGCAAAACATACCATATCTCTTTCTGGTGCAGGGAGCTCTGTCAGGAAGATGCAGTACTGCTTGGGGACAAAATGAAATTTCTTGTCAATCGAAAAAGCTGTTGTCTCTTGTCACTGCTTCCTATAAAGGCATGCAACATAGAAGCCAAGCACCACTCTATCGTTTGAGCATGGCGCAACCGGTCGAAATTGAATTCCATTTTATCTCTGATACTCATTGGCCCAATACAATATTTCATAGCAAAAACAATTGTACTGTAGCATCTTTCTACCAAACTGAATTTTCCTAGCTGTTTGACAGGTTTGCTTTCAGGTCCTCTTAGTTTNATACATACCTACATGTAGGTATGAATCTCTCCCTGTATATATGTATATGTATATGGATGTGTCATTGCCATCCTGCGGAAAGGCTACCGGAAGGAATTGGATGAAATCTGTTGCATCCAGAAATGAACACCAAAAGAAACAAAAAAACAAAAAAACAAAAAAACAAAAAAAAATATTCTGCAAACTAGTTCGGAGATTATTCTTTTTTTTGGTTGTTTTGTCTATCTGAAACAAGATATTTATAAACAAAGGTGTGTTTATAAACATGTTATGTTGAGGCATCAGTGATATTAAAGCAAATTGAGACAAGAAACTTTGCAAACTGTGAAGCAAACACATGAGACATCATATGATGATACACTACATACTGACATACACATGGGCTCCATGCGTTTTCCATTAAGAGAAACAATGATGATAACCAACCCTAATCATAGTATCCCAGGGGGCCCGGAAAACGCACCGAGCCCATATACATATATATATATATATATATATCCGTATATATATATATATATCCGTATATATATATATATATCTACATACATACACACACGGATATGTATATATATATATCCGTATATATATATATATGTGTCTATATATATATATATCCGTATATATATATATACACATGTATATCAGTGTATATATATATATATCCCATGACATCCCAGTATGACTTCCCCTCAGTTGGTGAACTCCCGATTCCATCAGGACACTGCTGTGCTGCATCTGCTGCAGGATTGCCAGGGCATGCTGCCAGGCTCCACCTGGTGTCCATGACTCCGCCTATCACCCTGTGGTGGGCTTGGGGCTGGTGGGGAGGTGGATATGTCCCACATTTATATCATTTTAAATCCAGGATCATAGAATCACAGAAGTGTTGTCCATTGAAGACGTTGGCAAACATTGATAAATTTGGAAGTTCCTCAGCTCTGGCACAGGGAGTCCAGCCAACTTTGAGATGTGGCCATTTTGCAACACCTCTCTTTGTGGGTGGTGGCTTTACCGTATGCCAAAAATACTAGTCACTAAACATGTGGGTGCATCAAAAAGTGCCGGTTTCAGTAACCACTAGATTTCCCTGTTGGTAGTAACGCAAACAAGCCGCTTCGGCTGATGTGACGACAGTTCTTTCATGTTCTTTTACAGGTCCCCAATCGATGCAAAAAGCCACAGCAATCCAGCAATCCCCCAAAAAAAGAGCCTTCAAAAATACCACTATCCCATCTCATTCTAGTTGGTTGATTAATAATCACCTACTATGGGTTAGTTCATAATCCTCAACAACCCAGGTAGTATAAACTCCCTATTTCATAGCCAATCAACCAGGGGTATTCTAAATGGATTTTTAGAAATGGTTCATTTGATGTTCATAGGATCCCGGGCGAACTTCGCATGCCACCATCGCTGCACCCAGCGTGGCTGCGCTGGTGAAGTCCTTTGACAGCTCCAATGCCTCGACAAAGGCGCCATCATTTGGGATGGGTCCAACTTCGGATAGCCAATAACCCATCAATCATTGGATTGGGTTAAGGGAAAATTTACAGGAAACCCCTATATTTCATAGGAAAATCAATGGTTTCCTGTAAATTTTCCCTTAACCCAATCCAATGAATCAACTTCTTCATTTTTGAATATGGTTGGTGGATGTTGGTGGCAAATCATGGAGATTGGTGATACTTTTGACTAAATAGCCATGTTGAAAACCACGATACATCCATTGCATCCCAGTGCTCTCTCTCTCTCTCTCTCGATTTTTGTTCCAAGCTTTCCTGTCGACTGTCACTTCAATCAGTCCTTTCAAAACCAGCTGCATCGAGACCATCTGTGCGGCATGTGACTTTGATGGCTTTGCCCAAGTCACACTGCAATGCTTCCCTTCAAAATCAGAGGATCAGCTTCGTAGAGACCACAATGGCTTCACATTCTTTGCCATTTGGTCAAAGTGAAGCACACCTTGCTCTCTCAGCTGATAGAGGCTTGGATTCACATCGCTGGCTCTTTGCAATCCGCACCTTCTGGCGATGTCGATAGCAGTCATTGGTTGGGCACTTTGCAACACCTCTCGGATTTTGCGCTGCAAGTCAGTCTCATGAAAGGACGCTGCAGATTGCCTCGTGGAGCGGTCCTGCGAAGGAAATGCTTGGGTGGTTGGAGCTCTTCAATACTCCCCGTGCGGAATGAATCATCCTCTGGTAACAGATTGTTCTAAAGGGTGTCTTCCCCAGAAAAATGACAGACAGCAGGATACAGCAGGTAATGACCTTCGCTTCCCATTCATATTCATTCATAAATTCCCACGCTCTGGAAATCTCTAGAAACATCCAGAAACACATTTCCCTTGGAAATTCGCCAATTCATACGTTATTTTTCATTTACTTTCTGCTTGATCCAGTCCCGGTCTGTAGTCGAGAGCTGCCAGCGTGAAACCTCACCATGCTCTTCACGGACCAGGCCCCTCCTTTGCAACAGATACAGAACTTGATTCACATCTCTGCTCTGGTTCAAGCCCAAGTCTCTGCCAATCTCGCGCGCAGACAACCATGAACTTGTTCCTCTCAGACGATCCTGAATCCTCTCTGCTAAGAAAGAATGATCTGTCACAAATGAGATGCCATCGGAGGTTTCGGGCAAACTGGAGAGTGTTGCAAGTTCAAACTCATCAGTGCCGCAAACTGGACAGAGTTGAAGTGAACAGGCCCTGCAAAGGGCATAGGGCCCAACAAGAGCACTGTCACAACGTCCCGAACAAGGAAGACATTGCCATCGACAGCTGGCCCGAGCGTTGCATCGAAAGCAGGCTTCGTAACCATCGTGAGTTGGTGCCGTGGACGACATCGGGACCGAAGAACAGCTAGCAAAGAAGGCCTTGTGTTGAAGAATTTGAGGGGCTCATTTTCCATACCAAAGCCCTGTGTGTATATGTATGTATATGTATATATATGTATATATGATTGTACATGCATCATAATGTGAAGTCATCACGCGTTTAGGCTTCCACCATCTTTCATCATTCAACTGTTTTCCCAATGTCTCGTGGTGTCCTGCATTCTATTCTTGGGAGTTCTGGACCTTGAGCAGCTAGAAGCTGTGGAACGGTATCCAGATCTTTCAAATAGGATGCATCAATAGTAAATAGTAAACAATAGCAAACATTTGTAAAAATGCCCAACACTTTTTGGCTTCGAGTGTCTCAAATACAGTATTCTTTGGAATGAGCAGAGATCCTTGCCTTCGCCCATTGTGTCGCAGCAGCACATGCACCTCTGTCAACGATCGTGCAAGATGCGGCACTGCAACTACTTCCGCATCTTTGCTCAGGGCTTATCCCCGATGACCAACATACACCGGACATACACTATGTGCTGCCAGCATATGTCTCACATCATCCAGAAACCTCAGCCAAGACACCAATGGTTGCGCAATAGGAGATCTCGTCTGGGTAAGGCGGTCCTTCCAGAAGGCTTTCCAACCTCGGACCATCTCGGTTCACAGCTGGGGATGGTGAATCCACCCGAAGGTGATCCAAGTCTCAGGCAGCACAATTGCAAGCTGCCAACGCAAGGCTTGCCTCACCGGCAGATCCCCTGACTGCAACCTGCAAGGAACAAAAAAAGGCACCACACAGTCGCTGAGGAGGCAGCTCACAAGCGTTGATCCTGGTGCGGATGGGACATGGAACACCTTGATGGCATCCATTGCATACCCAACATCTTGAGGCATACCGAAATGTGACGGCAGCCAAAATTGCCTAGAGTACTGACCCAAGAATTGGGAGGTTTCACGTTTGGATTTTGACTCAATCTCAACTTTGTGAATTCACCATTTCAGCCCATACTAACTTTTCTTAGTGGAAACGAGCACCTTACATACTTGGTTGGAGTCAAAACCTAACCTCTATCTAACTTCTCCTTAAAATGGTTGTCAAATCTATCTAAAGGCCCTACCAAGGTGGAAATTCCAATGACAAATCATATCCAATCAATTCCAATCATATCATGTGGGTAATAATTGTGCAAAAAAGCAAAATATGGTCATATATGGAGGTTTCCTAAAATAGGGGTACCCCCAAATCATCCATTTTAATAGGATTTTCCATTATAAACCATCCATTTGGGGGTACCCCTATTTTAGGAACCCCCCATATGGTAATACTTCTCAGGTCTACCCTACACACTCTTTTCATTGACTCCAAAAAGCCACACGGGGTTGTATCCAAATTTGGAGACACAAAATCCTGTGGTTTATCCTCAGTTTCAAATCAACTTCAAATGGGGTACGGGTATCCACCATTTTGAGACAGCGCCACAAGACTTGGACCATCTTCACTTCTTGGTGACCCGGCGCCGCATTCACCGTCCCTGTTCCCAGACATCTACGCTCTTCCGCTTCAGCCAAGAGGGCCATGGCCTCGAGAGGTGCTAAAACGACATCAATCTGTGCATTGTTTGGTCAGAAAAGAATGGATGTCACTTTCAAAGAATATGTATTATTATTATTATTGTTGTTACTATTATCATTATTATTATTATTGTTATTATTATTATTATTGTTATTATTATTATTATTGTTATTATTATTATTATTGTTATTGTTATTATTATTATTATTATTATTATTATTATTATGTATTTATCTTTGTCGTGCAAGAGACAGATTTCAACCAGGATTCGATGCTTAATTCAGCAACTGATTGTCCTCCACATTCCTCCAGGACTCCCAGGACTGCTCCAACCTGTTGCCATTGCGCACTCTTCGCCATCACGGTGACCGCTGCACCATATGTGACCTCTGACCCGGATGCTCCAAACCGACCCGAACCGCTGATGCAGAACATATTTGAACATATTCCATGTGCAGGAAAATACCATCTGCACCCAACATCAAGTGTGATCTCTCTGTCAAGAGTCTACACCTCTACACTCTACCCATCTCTACTCCTCCATATTGTGTCACCATTGAACCCCTTTCTTGACGAGATGGTGACTGGCCCCGACTTGCACATGCTGCAGTCCCCAGCAACCATTGAATGTCTCTTCCAATGAAAAGATGGCTACCGTGAATCTAAGTTGCCTACATGAACAGTTTCCTAATAGCGAGTGTAGATTCTGATTGGTTTTGCGCCTCCTGATTCATGGGCAACAGTTCTACAATCCCCCATCAAAGCTTGTACTCGAACCCCACTGGGATTGACCCTAAAGTAAAGAATTGATGCAGCAACTGGGTTTTGACCCCTTCAGTATGAACTGGGACATGTTGGGATAGTTTGGGATATCTGCGATATACCAATTGCAAAGAAAGTTGGTGATTAAGAAATGGTTGGTAACCCAAACAACATCTGGACATCTAAGGAATTTATTTCAATTGTGAGATACCCAAATTCCCAACCATCAATCAGCTTCAGCATGATCACAATGAATAATTGAAAACCAACAACAACAACCCAACTACTAATTTAGTCCAGAGACTATTGACTACCAACAACCACATGAACTAGTTGTTCTTCTTGTGATTCTGAACATTTCTCAACTCTTTTTCTACCAGCTGGCGAAGTTCGGGGTCTTGGCTTATCAACCAGCTCCGGCCTCGTTTCGATCCTCTGACAGCCGGAGAAGTCGCAAAGCCACCTGCCATGAGAACTCGTCGGTCTCCTGGCGACTTGACCGTCACCAGCAGCTGAGATCATCCGTTTCGGTACTTATGATGGTTATCTGGTGGTGATTCACTTGTGATTTGGTGACTTGATGGGTATTGGATGGTATTGGTGCTCAATTTCGGGATTCTGCGATCATCCAAGTGGAGAATTCTTCGAATATTCTTCAACATCACCATGGCCATGCAGTCTGCCATGTCTCCACATATCTTCACATAAGTTCACATGTGGAGAGCACAAGGTGTGCGGTTGGCCGTGGTGTGACTTTCCTATGTTGGTTCAATTTGGCTTTCATGTTCCAGTCCCACTACTGTATGTATTGGTTATGTATAAGTATGTACAACAATATGTAATATATGCATCATTTGTCCCCATAAATGGTTGGTTTGGTCCAGTCCTCATTCTAGCGGTGAATCTCTCACCTTGAATGTCCTGTATTCCTTGGCAGTTCAGCGGTGACACGCCATGTAACATGAAACTCGACTCAATGCCCGGCCACTCCTCCGCACATCTGGAGATGGCGGTGGAACACGCCACCAAATCAGGCTGGAGATAGACCTGCCACAAAAGCTGTGGGGCTGTGGTGCTGTGGGAATGGCGCAAGAGCTTCTATAGGAACTCAAAAGCAGCAGAATGGCATGAATCAGCCCAAAAGATTTGAACATAAATACCAAGAAAATACATTCCAATTAGGCATGTATTGTCACCTGCACATACCTGCGCCAGAATTTTCTGCCCCAAAGATGTTCACTTGGTCTCCTTCTGACACACGGGAATCCACCTTTCGCATTTGCTGCAACAAAGCCACAGCCATCACCTAGCGGTCAAGGTGCTGTTGATTCGCCCAGTTCATCCCCAAATGGTGTGTGTTGAGAGCCGCAAAACAAAAAACGAGTCAGGTACCAAGGCCAAGTTTTTTCTGTAGTGAACAGGACTGGAAGCCAAGTTCAAATCCAATTTGCAAGAGTCTTTTTGGATCTGCGTATAGATCGACACCCTGCTGCCTCAGTAAACATCCCAATCATCTTGCTAGAAAGAATCGTCGTCACGCTGGGATGTGAAAGACAGCTCAACTCTGCGATTATTCGGTATATTGACCCCCTAAATATATGGATAAACACCATTTTCAAACCTTAGAGTTTCCAATAGTTTCCATATTCCAATATTTGGACCTTGGATGAGTCTTGGATGAACATTCATAACAGCCAAGGGGCCCAGTTTGGTGCAGCTTTCAAAACAGAATTCCACGCCACCACATCGGCCCCTGCGAACACGGAAGGGGCCGAAGGCATCCAAGATGATGTCTCTGGAGATTCTTGTACCAATTCAGATCAATTCACTAAACGCGGTAGTCTTCAAAGAAAACAAATCATAAAGTACAAGCCTAGTAGAAAGATCTAGCCAAGCCTGGGGTCTTCCAATATATTCAAAAGCCTGCACATTTTGTTTCCTGCTCCTTCCAGCTTTGCCATGATACGTTTTTGCATTGTTTCCTCCAGAATTTGGCTCACACAGCAATGCAAAGCATGCTGCCTCTTGCAAGGTCAAAGAAAATGGAGAGCGCCACTTCCTTCGTGATAAACAGTGATCAACCCCTGAGATATTCCCACCACTAGTCGCATCTGCAGAATCTGTCAACTCAGTTTTGAGCCCAGCATTGACTTCTCACACAGCCCAGCACGGCTGCGCTGCAGCTGATATGGTCGGCTTCATATCTGGAATGCCGCCTCAGCGCTGCGGGGGAACCCCAATTCCACGTCAGATTCGAAATCATCTTTTCCATTGCTGAATGGCAATCATCCTTATAGGACAAGCCCAAACCATGCTGGATATATCTCAGTATATATCCCGATAGAATGGTTGATTGATGTTGATTGATGTTGATTGTATATCCCCACTTCTGATGGTTACAGTAAGCCCTCCATCTTTGGATAACCCCCAAGTTGAGCCCAAGAGGCATCTTTCCCAAGAGGTTCAGGACCTGTTCCCACTGGCCTGTCATTCCATTGCCACCAGCTCTTCAGCCATTCTGCAATGGGCCAAAACCTACAAAAAGAGATACTAAGAGTAATGTAGGTAAAACAATAATAAACCATCCCCCAAATCAACCATAAATGGGTGGTATAAACCATCAAAATATAGGTGGTTTATTATTGTTTTACCCACATAACTAGCATAGCTCCGATCTTCAAACGGACGAGTCGCTTTTTGCAAATCCCTTGGTGTTACTGGCAGGATCCGCTCACCCTCGGCCTGCGGCACTGAGCATAGCGTTGAAGCTGACTCGGTCCTGAAACAGGACTGGTGGTTGAGCCACTCCAGAAAAAGTTATATATAGATCGGGAGTCATCTCAACTATCATATCTACATATATCATCATATATCTACTTCAATCTTGATTGCCATTGACCAATAGCATCCAATAGTGAATTTATATAGAAGAAAACCGCACTGGCTTTGTTTCAGCGCTCGCCCGCCAAGCAGCAAGTTTTTTTGTTGCCTTCTTACTCGTACTCGTATCTCTAATCGTATCTCTAACCGCAAACTGGTTCGTGATTTTTCATGAAACCTCCAAAACACATTCATCTGAACGAGCTTTGGGATATATATATATATACATATTCCATGAAAATCCCATGAAAATCCCATGATGATCCAAAAAACCTGTCACGTTCTCCGTCAAGGCACTGGAACAACTTGCCGTATCTCCATCTCCTGGGGCCGCCGCGGTCTCCGGACACGGTCCAGGGGTCCAGGTCCAGGTCCAAGCCACTTGCGTCACTTGACGATGCAACAGGAAGTTCTGGGGATAGATTATGAGAGATTCCGAAGTGAATCTGACAATTGAATTGGAATCAGGATTCATGTGTTGCTTGAAAAAATCATCACTCAAATTTGAGACTGCAACTTGTCTATGCAGCCGAAAGCAGCCTGGATTTACTCAATTCAACTTGGTGATTCCTGGGATCACCTCGATGCGTGGACCTGCACCCCAGCCATTCCAAGACTATTCGTCAAGTAGGATCAGATTCCTGAACAGTGGTGGTTTTTTGTTGGCTTCTACATGCCCATACAATGTTGTATCATACCAGTATATAGTTATATATCAAATTCAATCATGTTGGATCCCTATTTCTCCGTGCATTGCATTGCTGGGACCATCCTGGAAGATCTGGAAGGCAAAGTCTGAGCGACTCACACATGCGCCTGAAGGCCCACGGGGATGATGGTTAAGAAAAAATCTGATGTTCCACCCAGATTCATGTGGGGTTGGATGAAAATTTAAGGACATCCCATGAAATCCCAAATCCTCTGGTGAAACTCGATGTTGATCCTCTTGGTTTTAAGATGTTTTAAGTTCAGTGGTTTTTGATGGCCATTTTGAGTCGCAACTTGTTCCTCCATGACTTGAGACCGCGGCTCAAAGCGGCATTGAAGGAGATCACATCTGCCATTCCACCTAGACCACGCTGCCGACTTTGCTGTGCAGTCGGATTTGCCATTCATCATAGAAGTTGGTTCCGGGAAAAATCCTGGAACATATCCCAGTAGAAAACTTTCCCAGCAGCTTCTCAGCCTTGAAGCATTTCCTCCCAGAGCCACAGGGCTTGCCTAAATCTTGGCCCGGAAGAGCAAGTGCTTTGCTTGGTAAAGACATGAAAGATGGCAAATATCCTTTCTGGGTATATGGCCAACTATTATTGTATTCATTATTATTCCATGTATATATAATATATTATATATACACAGTATATATAAACTATATACAAACATAGAATATTTTACAGTATATCATATATACATACATATATATATATATATATATGTAAGATCAGAGCCAGGTCATGGATGTATCATCGCGCAGGGACTTTTGGCCCATGTGGAGCGAAAAGGCCGCTCAGGGTGTGC
>BGPT01003097.1:7547-24211 GCA_003297045.1 Symbiodinium sp. clade C Y103 | reverse complement strand
GAGCCAGGTCATGGATGTATCATCGCGCAGGGACTTTTGGCCCATGTGGAGCGAAAAGGCCGCTCAGGGTGTGCGGCCCGCTACCAACATATATATATGTATATATATATATATATGTATATATATATATATGTATATATATATATATATACATATATATATATATATTTATAGATGGTAGGGATATAGGTCAGAAATGATAGGGATAGTTTACGGGGATTTATTGCTGATGATCAACCATGTGGAGTATCCCTGAAAACGAGGGGATGTCAAACTAGCTGCCCTGTGCCAACTTCTGTGGAACCCAAAGAAATGATTGGAGAAGAGGCTTTTGGCAAGAATCTTTCAAGCGCACATGGAAATGTCTCCTCAGTCCAGTACAACTACATCCATGGGTTTGCATGATTTGTCCAACTGAAAGGTCATTGGAACTCTCAACTTGCGGGTTCGAATCTCTAGAATCAATATGAATTCATTAAAATCTAATCTGGCTGGTTTTGATTAGGTTCCTAGATCTCCACTAGATCTCCGCCCTACACAGTCTACTCTCATCAAGAGCCCCCAAATTTTTGTGTGTTGGGTCTGAAATGGAGCATGCCCTAAAAACGGTCATTGTGATATATCTTAATGAGAAATGTGATGATAAATCAATGGATTTGATGTCCAAACGTCATTTGTGGACAAACCCTCATCTTAGAATTCAGGCTTGGGAATTGACAGCTGATTGATGCTGAAAAAGCAACATTGAGCCCCGTATCAGTCTTGACCGCCACACGTACCAGTTGAACAACTGTCAACTGGCCATGTCTAACAATTAGATACCCATATATCAAATCCAATGTTTTGTGATTTTTTCTTCAACATTGCCATTTGGGATTTCTCCCATTTTTGATGCAGGCCCAACTACAGATCAATTGAGATTCTTTTTGGTGACAGGTGCTTGAATCCAATGCATTCTTTATGTAGATCGGAAACAGTCAACTAGCTACCCTAATGAGAAACAAATTCCACACATGTTTGCGGACGGTTGCGGATGTTTGTCATCACCAATGGTGGGTGATCCAGATTTTGATACATGTTCATCCTCGTTCTTATAAATGCTTGTTGTAAATAAATGTTAGCCAAAAGGTCCTTCTAAAGAATCGTGAATCCAATGACGTTTAAGATCATGTCTCTATTCCCCTTTCAAAGTCGTGAAAGTAAAATTACTAGACATGTGCAGAGCAAAAAAAAGGCTTATGCGAAGCTATCAAGCAGCCCCAAAATAGATGCCCAAAAGTTGGAAAACTGGAAAATACCAGGAATATTTCATCCATACCATCCTGCAAACATGTACTGTATTGATGCCAAATCTCACCCCATGTGCTGTGGCCGCTGGCATTTTTCCGCCAGCTTTTCGAGGCCTATTATTCCACCACCGTCACGCGGTGGTTCACGGCACTCACCGCTCAACAGCGAGTATTTAAGCTGCCCTTCCAGGCTGATGAATTCGGGGATTTTTTGGTAGTACAATGGTGAATATATATATATATGAATATATGGGAATCCATGGGGAATCTTTAAACAGGTCAACCAACCAGCATAACGGTGCCCAATTGGCATTGTTTAGATATGTTTGAAGGAATGTAGGCTTCCAAGCTACTATTTGGCAGGGTCTATAGGTTTGTTTGGGGGATAGCAAGGGAATCTGTCCAACCGGAAACCAGGTTTTTACCTCCAAATGCAGAGGGAAAGCGACCAGTTAGTATTCCATTCAACCAATTCCAGGAAGCTTGGAGGAGCTGTTGAGTACATGTTGTGTCAAGCTATGGCAAGCTATGTCAAGCTACCAAAAAATGTGAATTTGACCAATTTGACATCACATTTTATCATCAAAGATGAATAGGTCATGAGGAACCATGATTGGTACATCATATCTTCCGTGCTTAAATTGATATGATAGGATCTTATAGATATGGGGAACCAACCCAGCTCCAAATGGGCTGTTGATTACTCTGGAGTGAAGGAGGTCTCAGCCAACCTGCCTAGTCAGTGATTCCAATTAGGTTTACAGTATTTGTGTCTGGCGTCAAGATTGGAGTCCGCCTAAGATGGTTGAATATCAACAATGACTATTTATATAATTCTGTAAAAGTAAACAGTACGCATGGAGAAGTCGAATCAGATGACCTTTCAGCATACAAAATTGGATGGTTGAATATACCAACATGGGATGATGAAATTTAGAAGTTGATTGATCTCCATTTGTCTTGTGTCATTTTGTGTACAGGGCCCCCTGGAAGTGCACGAAACTGTCCGGATTTCCTGTGCGCAGACAGCTGGCAGCCGATGGCAAGCACCAATCCTGCGCCTTCTGGGCGCGCGCGTTGGGAAGCGATTCTTCTGCATGACCCCCGGTGGCGACATGTGTTGGGCTGTGTGCAAGCGCAAATTTCAAGACTTCAAGCAACCAGCTTACGTTTCTTGATACGGGAAGTCGTATCCAGCTGAATTTGTTTCAATGATTCAAGTGGGCCAAAATGGGCAAACTATCATGATTTGGACTTTGTCAGGGTGGAGTACTTATCTACCCCTGGTAATTTGGGTACAAAATGGTACAAACAAGTTTGATACGGGGAAAATATAGACGTACTGTGTTTCTTTCATATTTGGGTTGGGTTGCCACTCCATTCTACAGTCGAATTTTGGGAGTTTCAAAAGGGTTGGCATCCTCGTGTCACGCGCAAGTCCCACACTCCCAGCAGGTGCAACAATGGGTTGCCTAGAGGGTATGAGATGCACTAAAAATCGACTTCCATTTGCTCGAAGTGATGGGCAAGTAACTTCAAGTATCTCAAATCCGTAAAAATTGAACCAGACCATCCCCCATGAAAACATCCAGAAAAACCATCATTTACCCAGTTTGTTCATCAGTTTTTCCATGTTTTGCCATTGTTTGTCCATTTGGGTCTTAGAGTTACCAGACCCCCATGGGTTTCTTGGCTGATGCCGAGCGCAGGAATGAGCTGGTCTTGGTGGATGCACCCTTTACAGAAGTGGGTGACCTGGTGGCGACAGATCTGTTTGGTGAATTTTCCAACACCCGAAGCTGTTGGAGGCTTTCAAACATTGGATTGGTTTCCGGGAAAAATTACAGGAAACCTCTGTATTTGATGGTAAAAACCCATGGGTTTCCGGTGACGATTTTCCCTTAAACCAATCCAATGATTCAAACATGGTTTTTCTGTTGAAAAAACCATACTTTAAAGGGATGATTGGTTGAGATGACGAGCATATTTGAAAAAGATGGCTTGAAAATGCTTGAAACCATGAACCAGCTAGAATTTTAGAACATGGAACCCAAACATTGATATCTGAAACAGTATTTATTTTAGGGGGTCCATATTGGATGTTGATGAAATTAGTGTTGAATTCTCTGAAAACAAGCTATCCCAAAATCTCATGGTCAATCAACTTTACTTCCACAGAAAATTGCAATTTAAGATTTGAGATAGTCTTCTGTTTTTGGGCAAACCCATTTGGTTTAAGTTTAGCAACAGGGTGAAACCCTGGATCTCTCTTTACACTATTCTGGGAAGGTTTTGGCAATTCAGGAATGTACAAGTATTGTTGGGATATGTTGGGATACTATCGAACTTCGGAACCGGATGCAACCGGAAGTCTCCAAAGTTTGAAGAATCACCTTCCGATAATCAAACGTGGCAATGGAAAATTCCATCAAATTCCCCATTTACTTAGATGATTTTTCCATTAAAACTTTCCCAGCAATCGCCATGTTTGATGACGTGGGAGGGTACGGAACAGGTACAATTCGCGAACTTTTTAGATCGCCATGTTAGATCATTGCCGAAAGCTAAGTGGGGGAGACCATACCCACGATATGCTACTGCCAATTAAAATGAATGTAGAAAAAAGCGAGAATGAAGGACTATTCATGTCATGCTGGTAGATATGATACTTGTATAGTATATACATGTTAGATAATGTTAGTATAAACTATGATATTATAATATGTGTATATATATACATGTATATACATGTCCATAGTGTGCACATTAACATGTATATATATATATATGTATCTATATTATACATACATGTATACATACATGTATTGATCAAAAAATATATTGGTATGTTGTTGGTTTTTTGAAGGGACATAGCTTTTCCAATACAGTGGTCAGGTTCGTTCCTCTCACCTGAATCAGGAGATACTCGTGAAAGCCCAGAACAACTGGGGACAAAATGAAGAAAAAAAGATGGTTCAAAGTTCAACACAAGAATCCGTTGCTTCAATGTTCCATGACGTTTGCTACATGGTTCCTACTTTGAGCGTCCTCTTGGGACACCGTGACACATTTTGGGAGAGATCTCTGGAACGTGGCTGCGACGGCCGGCTGTTTGATGACAAACCTGCCCTGCATCAGCATAGCACGCAAGGCCAGTGCCATTCATTTGACCCCAATCGACCCAACTATGTCAAACTAGTTGATGACACCTGGGTCGTGTACTGCTTGCAAATGGGGCTGCAGACATCACCAGACGGAAGAGCACCATGAGCCAACGAGCCGACATAACCAGTGGTTGTCCTCCTCCGAAATTACCTTATCAAGAGAAATTCACTGAGAAACCCCAAGTAAGGCTTTGATGAATCCTTTTATTGGACAACACTAGTTCAGGGTTTGCTTAGGATTTCAGGAGTACATCACCGATCCAATGGACATTAGAACATCGCAACTTTACTTGTTTTGTCAAACATGATATTTATGGAATGGAGGTGTCCAATGTTCCCTTCAAGTCCCCTAAACATCCTTTAGCCGATGAACTGCAGTTTATCATAGTTGATCATCAACCAGTCCTTTTGCACGGGTTCATATCATGGTGATTCCATGTACCCTCTGGTAAACTAACAGTTTGCTATGGAAAATCACCATTTTCTACGGGAAAATCCACTATTTCTATGGCCATTTTCAACGGCAAACTGTTTGTTTACCAGAGGCTATTTTTCGCCTTTTCCGCCACATGAGGTGACGATGTCACCGTGGACTATGACGGCCAAATCCGGTGCCATTCCTTTGAGGTGGCGTCAAGCTGGTGGCAACGCATGAGAAAAAGCCCAGATTGATAGTCTCCTGGGCTGATTTGGGGATGGGTCAAAACCTATTAGAAGCTATTTTAATGGGATGAACATCCATTTACCAGCTATTTTGATGTTCACTAGGTACCAGGGTTTTGACTCATAGCCATTTAGCCAGTTAGAGTACCTCAAATTTATGGTAAGGACCCAGAGTTTCAATGATTCTGTAGATTTCCTGATAGAATCCATCAGTCTGTGGGCAATGTCAAGCCTGGACTAAGCCTGGTTCATGAATTATGAGGGTCATTCAGGAAAAATGACATACTGCTTTTGAGATTCAGACAGTAAACCAGACTCAGGAAAGATGGATAGATAGCTTGAGAAGAATGGAAGATCAAATATATTCAAATATGTAGTATGGAGACTTGGGACAGCAATCATTGCAACATATCGCAACTACACATTCACAAATTCACAAATGACAACTGAATTCAGGTCGCCAAGCGTCTTGATATGTTCATGATCAGAAGAGATTCGAGTTTGGAATTCCTGGTACTTTCAATGACAGGAACGCTTCCAAGATCACAGAGTCCACAAGTGTTCCTACAATTCCACAGTCTTCCATGGGGAATCATCAGCTTGTATTGAATCTAGACCTGTCTGGATTTGTACATAAGCAACCCAAAGACTGGCACGCTGCTGAGCCCAAAATGAATGGAGTTCATAGACTATTCCGGCTTTGTTGAAATCTAGCACAGGAAATCTTCAAAATCCAGTTCTATCCAACCTCTATAGAATATCTACAGTCTTGGACTAGCCTGCATGGCAATCGAGGCATGGCAATGAACATCCCCAGCCGAGTGATGCCAGCAGCCAATATCTCCCTGAAGTCATCTGAAGTCGGAGAATCGCGTCGAAAATCGCCAGGATTTCCGGCTGAAGTTTGTTCACTACACTATCGGGCACCGGGTGACCATCATGTCCGGAGCCAGCGCTTCTCGGCTCCGAACGGGGACCTGCAAGGGGGTCAAGATGAGGGCCATCCTCAGATAGATGGGATGATGATGTCACGATGTCACTGAAATATGTATGATTATATATACATATACACCTTAAGCATCCTTAAGCATATTTATATATATATATATATATATATTATACACAAAATGTCAGTTGATTTGTTGGAGAGTGCTGCAAGTTCATAGCTTGCTCCCGGGGAAAGTTGCCAAGGGAGGTTCAAAAGAAGGTGACCAGGCAAGTTATTCAGAAATCGCCCAATTTCTGGGTCACCGACCTAAATGTCAGGATCATATCTTACTGGTACTTTTCAGACCGTGTGATTAGCGCTCAAAAAACTTGAATTCTCATTGTCGTTGGTTAAATTTACTTTTTCTATCTTTTTGAAGGCTTTTTTTTGGTTTAACCCTCTTTGTTTGCTGATTTAGCTGAGCTCCGTCTCTCTTGGTAAATTCTCCCCTTTTATTGAATTTGCTGCTGATGAACCCCCCTTTTGTTGGTCAGTTGTGGAAACCTGTCGGAATCATACACTTTTGAAATTGGGTGGGTGAATACAAAGAGTGACTACATGAACCCTGAAGTTCCCAATTGTAGCAATCCCGAGAAAGAAAGAAAAGTAAAATGACACTCTAATCATTGTGCAGTTGGATTTGGACTTTTCATGACTTTTCTATCTTTTGGATGGTTGCTATCTCTCAGTTTTGAACGTTTTTTTTCCAACGAACCGGGTGGATTTTTTACGGCTCCAGCCCCAGCCGGTCCGGTACGTCGCTTCAGGTCGCGATGTGCGATGCGGGCGACGGCGCGGTGTTGCGGCCGGGCAGCCTCACCTGGAAAGGTGCGGCGGGGGATCTTGGATCACTTTGGCAAACGAACGTTCATTGGATTGGTTTAAGGATTTTTTTTTCAGGAAAACCCAAGATTTCACGGTAAAAACCATGGTTTCCGGTAGATTGTCCATTTACCTTTAATCCAATGAAACTAAACTAACATAACTATTGAAAACTCTGATAATAGGTGAATCCTCTATAAATGGACCATGTTCAATAGCTATATTAGTTTACTGGAGGGTAGTAACTGCTTACTAAACATCTGATGATCCGTTGATAGATGGAAGAATTCACGACTCTGGGACTTGCCAACCAGGCTTGCTAAATCTTGCTAAGCAGTTACGATTCCTGAGATGATCCTCCAAGTATCCGCATTGTAGTTGGTTGGAGCTGGAGATACCATCCCATCCTCTAATTAAACAGCCCATAAATGATCCGATGGTCCCACATAAATCCAAATATGTGTTTTAATCCCCTGCTAAACCATGGTTTCTGGGGATTGTTTTTTGATAAAGGGAAGTTGGTTTGGATTGCTTGCTTGATGGGAATATCATGGGGATATTAATGATATTGATGGAATATGAATTCGATAACTTCGCAGAATACGATGATCCCGATTGTCGGTTGGAGTTGGAGATATCCCATGGTGAGCTTGATAAAGTTTTCACGGAATATCTATATGTCATGTATAATGAGGATATAGTGGGAATATCCTGGGTGTAAAAGATAAACGGAACGTCATGGTTATATCAATGTTGTCCTACTGCCTGCCAATTGGCTAGCATGGGATTAGGCAGCTGAGCGTCCGCCTGAGTGGGAATCAAAAGTTTGGTTGTGTACCCATAATGGGGTATGGTCATTTGCCACGATTTATAGGGAACTGTGATGGCCAACACAAGGATTCCCAATAATTGTTGGATGACCCTGGCACCGTATATCATATTTTGACCATTGCACATGTGAATGGTATGCAGGCCATGCAGTGTTGGGGTTATATCTATGGGTCACCGGCTGTGTGTGTGTCTGAAAATTGGCATATAACCAAGTAAAATGGGGATATTGATGATGTTAATTATGTATGGGATGAATATATATATATATATAATTATATATATATATACATATGTTGCATAACACCAATGTGGAGTATTTGGTTGTGTCTGGAAATTTGGTGTAGCGGAGTGCCCCAAGTTATTGCAATTTTAAGAGGCAAGATGACGATGAACCACTGGATTTAGTAGTCCCTATTTTCAATTACACCCTAATGGAGTCAAGAACTTGGTTAGTTTGAGGTCAGCAAGGCTAATAAAAACTTGTCGGGGGATGGAGTCAAAAAAATGTGGTAAAACCCAGTGCCATAAGATGCCATAAGCCCAATTGTTTGCATCGTTTTTCAATAACCCTTAATGATATATAAGTTTGGGTGAATCCCAGATTATTTATTTTTTGTTTGGTCAAATCCACATGCAAGAAGGGACCCTTGTAGGTACTGTAAGGCTTTGCTAATTACAATTCAATAACTGTTGGATTTATGGTTGATACATCTGCAGTTGGATGAGTGAAACTACGTAAACCAATTTATAGCTGGAGTTTCCCTCCAAAAAACGGTAAACTGCAGCCTCTTAATGGCACTCTTCATGGTGAACTGGGAAAACGATGATGATCAATCACTGGATTGCAGGGGATGGAAGAATCTGAATCCCACAATGGATTGCAGATGGTAAGGAGAATCATCGACAAGATGGTTTCATAATGTTTCATATTATTCTGTGAATTATCCCCATGTTGAGATAACATAGATCTATATGTTTGTGATCGGTTTCATCTTGGTTCTCTTCCCTTATCCCTTCGGTACTGACCCCCATAGCTATGAAAAATTATCATGGTCAATAGGGAAATAATGTATTGATGGGCAGTTTTCTATATGTTAAATTACCGGACAGTACATGTAAATGTTCCATTCTATGATAGTCTATCCCATCTCATAGCCTAGATTTGCACCGCACCTGAAGACGTGACAGTACGATACATAATATATATATATATACATATATTGCTTCTTGAATCCATGATTTGGGATGAAAAATCAACTAGTTACAACGGACAAGCGCGGATATATCTTAGTAAATTCAGAGAAAGTTCAGATATATCATGGTTAATAACTCAATCTATGGGAATAGAAGCCAGTTCAGAACAAAATGTATGGCTACAGCTCAAGCCACTAGAGTACCATGATGGACCCACAAAGGGCTGTTCATGTTTGCTGCATATATATTTTGTCATCCATGTTTGGCCTTGAATCAATTGGACAGATACAGAAATGTACTCAGTCAGAGAGTTCAAGTTGAAAGATGTTCACCTCCAAAGCCGCAACAGAACTCTGGAAGCCATGCAGCATCATCGCAGGCAAAGTAAGCCGCATCAGCGTTGGGAGACATCTCCCTGCCAGATGTGTAGCAAGCTCTTTTTATGCACCTCATAAGCTCACTGTACTGCCGGCAGATGTCAGTTGTTCCCCACATCTCAATCGCAGCTGCCACACCTCAGCGTGAGTTCATTCGCTTCAAATCAGCTAGCAGTATCTCTTCCACGGAGAGACGTGGACAATGAAGTGTGGCTGAGTGAAAATTCAAACTTCGACATTGTGTTCGATCCTGACAGTTCGACGAAACGAATCCGCTTCTCTCAAGGGCACAGCATCAAACACGTGGGCAGCTTAGGGCTTGCTGACTCCCATCGTATCTCGCAAGGATGTTCCCAGTATATCATGTCATATCCCATCCCAATATTTACATAGCAAAATTCCAGAGTATAGCGACTGCAACAAAGATGCGGAACATGCATAATTTCCAATCCTAAAGTAATCATGTTGCTTGTACCACAATCATCGTTCGTTGTCACTTTCCCTATTAAGATACACATTTTGGGGGTTAATGCTCCTGTTTTCAGATACACCCAAACAGCAACTATATGGGGATGGATCAAAACATTACCATAATTGCTGTGCTTAACATCCATCTACCACATGGGATATACCAACTATATCCAAATATCGCTTTGTGATTTGTTGATGAAGTATACCGCATCAATATCTCATGACATATGCCATTATATCCCCATTATAGTTGGTGTCTTTTTAATAAATGGCCATTTCATGTACCTAAATTGGGGGTATATACCTACCATATCTAAGGCCTATGCAAGAGCTATTGAAGGCGATACGCCCAAAAAATGTGGTACCTGCGTTTTAGCGTCCTATAATTCCAAGTGAACAAACAAGGGATATGCCAGGACCAAAGAACGCGTGGCCGCCGTGTCGCCAGGAAGCAATTTGGAGCCGAACACCGTGTATGAAGGCGCTCCAGCGGCGGCACGAGATGTGGAGAGCGGCTCAGGACGTGGAGAGAGTGATGAAGCCGAGCACATGTTTGGATAGCGATCAAAAATGGGATATGAATAGGTATTGATAATGGAATATATATGTACCACATATATGATCATATATGTGTATATTGATTCATATGTTTGAATTGAATATGAATGGATTATTAATAGGATCTGTCATCAACAATCTGAATTGGATACCCTCCGGTAATCAAACGCGGCGGGCCGTTGGGAGATCCCGGAACTAAAGCAGGGAATTTTCCATTCCATGTTTGATTACTGGAGTCCTGGAGGGTAGTTCAACATGGTTTAAGTATGTTTTGGATTGTTTTAGTGCTAACACTATTTTGGTTGCTATAGATGGGGATGTAAACTATAGTAGCTCAAACACTATCTGAGGTGTTCGCACATGAAAGCCTCCCCAGGTCCAGCTCAAGAGTCTGATAGCAAAGTCGTCCCAGACCTGGGAGATGTTGATGCCTTTTAGTTGTGGAGGTGTCTTCTATTGGTTATATCCAAGAGCCAGAGAAAATGGTGGACTTTGGCTGGTGGATTCTGGGTATAGCAGCTGTATATCATATATCATCATGATATCATAAAATGTCACCAATCGAATCATTATCCGGTTGATTAGAGGTCATCCCTCAAAGGTGGGATAGAAATGGTTACCAAAGTAGTACCACTCAAATGCTGATCCGGGCTTGGCAATATACATCATATGGGGGTTTCCTAAAATGAGGGTACCCAAAAATGGATGGTTTATAATGGAAAATCCAATTAAAAATGGATGATTTGGGGGTACCCCTATTTTAGGAAACCTCCATATGGAGAGAGAGACAGTTGATTCATGGACAAGCCCTGCGGGTATGCAGCTGCGAGGACCCACGCTGTTGCAGAAGACATCCATGCTTCACACGAAATAAGTCATTCTCAGCTGCCCGTCGCTGATCCGGGGCGGGTGCTTGATCAAAGAATGGCGACTTTCCCCCAGCTACAATATGCCGGTTTCAGAATCCGTTAAGCGAGCAAGAGTTGGCTGGCGGTGGTTGTTAATTTTTCAAAATGGGAAAACCAACCCCTGGGGGAATCTATCTGGAATGTATCTATATATATATATATACATATATATGGGTATAGATTAAATCCCTTTCGCACCGTTTTGTTCGTTTCATGACATCTCATGGGGGTTCGGACCTAGAGGTTTGCGTGAGGTGTGGGGTGGGGTTCAGGGTTGGGTTGGGGTGGGGTGGGATGGGGGCATTGGGGAGTTGGGGTGGGAGATGTCGTGCATGTTTGCGGTTTATCAGTGCATTCTGAAAGTAGAATAACGTGGTAAACCCAACAATATGCCATCCCAAATATGTCCATAAATGGGGTGCAAATGTTATCCCCACATGGCAGCTTGATTGTTGGGTCTACAGACACAATAGCAGTGGGAACTTAACCGAAGTATACCGATTAGCCTCCGCCCCAGAGCTGATTTTAGAGATACACGACCTCCAGATGAAGTTTTGGGGTGGAACCAATAATTTCACGGGTTTCCAGAAATCTGGGACACTCCCCCGAAGCAAATTCGTCAGATGACGTTCTGCTACATGCTGGAGGCATTGTTAGGGCTGCGACATCCTGTTGACCTGGCTGAGGCGTTTGATGCTTTTTGATTCCTGGACAGTGACAACCGCACCTGACCAGGAGAATTCACGTCTGCTCAATGAGTTAAATTCTCAGGAATTCATGAAGCATCAGAGTGCCACTCAGGTTTCCAGTGATAGCAACGTCATTTGCCGACCTCACAATGATCCAAACATTTCTGGTTTCCAGTTTAGGAACTATGCTTGTCATTATCGTCATTCGTGTTTTCAATATTATAGTACGTATAGTATAGTATTATCATGACTATGGTTGTTAGTATTAATATACATTAGTATACATTATTCTTGTTTTGCATTGTTCTTATTGTACAGCATCATTGTTCTTTATAGTTATACTATCATTCACTATGATTAGACATTATTATTACTGGAATTCACTATTATTACCATATATATATATATATATACAATCTATCACTCTTTTTGTTCAGACCACCGTGGGTCTCCAAGCTGCCAATCAACCTCAGACATGGCCGATTATGGCTTTGGCTTGTCATGTTTTTTTGGTAGCTTTCATGGGTCGATTAGTTGTCACAGATGGGAAAATCGACTAAGCATCGGTGATTTGCTTTAGCAGGGTATTTGGGGATGTCCCAAAATCACAGTGTTTCTCATAGGATGATCATCCATCACTGGAAGCGATCCAAAAATAGCCTGACGGCAGATTCATTGCAAGCTAGGTGGAAATTCCCATCAACCCAGGCATACATAATATGTACACACATGGCATACACACATACAGACATATATATATATATATGCATATATATATATACATATGTATTTACATATCTATGTACATTACATGTGTAGATTATATACGCACGGGATGAAGGAAATCCTCCTATGATGTTTCTGCCCACTGCTCGTACAAATCCAGTGTGGGCAAAATTGCTTACTTTCTGGTAACTTAACCTGGTTTGGTGTATAATTTAATTTGGCAATGGGACATCACCCATTTATAGATGAGTATCTCATATTTTCCCATGAAAATTTAAAGATTGTTTTTTTCCATTGCAATGGTACAGTATATAACAGTTCAGAAGATACTGACTATACCATGAACTGAGCTGATCGCAGAATCATCGGTGGCCCTGACATTATGATGCTGGGAATTCCAGCCGCATAGAATCAAGATGCAAATTTTGCCCATTGTCGCCGGTGGCGGATATCAGGACGACAGATTGAATCTGCAGATTGGAGTTTGTACTGTAGATCTTCAAATTAGCTACCTAGATCTACCTAGGGTCTTGCAGCATCAATTCAGAATGCATTTGGCTTAGTCCAGGGTGGAGACATGTGCAGACATCTGCGTAAAGTTGCAGTTTACAGTACGATGCTTGGCAGACGGGTTTAGAGAATCCCAGCCCGCATCAGCTACAAACACAGGCTGCGGGATGATTGTGAATCAGGCTTCTGTGTTTCCCTAGGTTTAAGGTCCTGAGATTGACCAGCCCGTTGTAGTTCTACACGGTAACCAAGGATTCCAATCAATTCCAATAAGGCACTGAAAATACGAACTGCCAAGGTCTTCCGCTGCTTCCCGGCTTTTGTCCTCAATGGGTCCGTTTTCCGAAGCTCAGACCGGGGCCGTTACGGAATAGGGCGGCCTCGTGTCATGGATGATTTGAAAGTCTTGGCTGTGGTGGGTTGCATGGTGCGATTTCGCATTTTGGAGATGTTAAGGATGTCCACCTTCAAAACATGGGGGAGGTTGAACAAGAAGTTATGTCAACAAGAAGACGCTATGTAAATTCGAGGTGCCAAAATGTGGAATATGTTGTGTTGTTTTGGAATCTGGGTTTTCTTTTCTATCCGTTTCGGGATGATTGACACAACATATTTTTGGGATAGGAGGACACTGCCAACTGATTTTGTAGCGTTAGCACATGACAACGTAGATTGAAACAGATTGAAACCTTTGTTTTCAGCACCAGTCGACCCTTGTCAGCTCAGCCATCCCTGCAAACTTTTGGGTGCGCTACAAACTGTGGCACACTGTTTATGTTTATCAACCTGCCTTGGTTCCAATTGTCACCCCAGCGGCCTGGGAAATCACGTTGAACCCAGTCTTTGGGCGGTAAAGTCTACAATGTGGGGCCCCCCGAAGAGGCTAAGTTGGTGAACGTAACTACAATGACGACGTTGGGTGTATGAGGGATATATCCAACTAGTTAGATGAGGTTGCAAAATGTTGTAAAACCAACTTGGGGTTACCAACTTATAACTAGGGGGGCCCGCTATGTAGCGATGCTTGATTTCCACTCGTATAGCAGACCTCTGGGATCCGAAATGGGATTGCAATGAATAAATCTTTTAGAAGTCACGCACCAGCAGTGTGCGGGCAAATGGGTTTGGTCGCTGTTGAGAGGTACCAGCTGTAAAGGATGGCCTGTCGGAAAAAAGTGCCGCTCATCCCCAACCTTGGACGGGCCTTGAATTTTCTGCTAGAAACATAACCAGCAACAGATATTTTTTTGCGGACTACGAAAGGATTGACCACGGAAAGGATGAATTATCACCCATCATCCCTGAAATCCCAGGGTGGAAAGATGCGCAGCTGAGCCACAACAGACTTCTGGATACCCTTTGGGTACTCAGTCATAGCAATGGACAATCGGCCTTTTTGACGTCAAAATCATCTTCTAATATGGCTTTGTTTGAAAAAAAAAAGTGTACACCTAAATCCATTGGATTATCATCATTTCCACTGTTCAAATAGCTATAGTTTGGGGGTATACCCGGTATACCCCATTTTCATCCATTTTCACACACCCATATCAAAATCATCTTAAATTGTTGATCTGCCAAGGTAGATTACCAAAGGGTAAAATCCACTATGTTCAGAGTGTTCACGTGCTCTCAAACTTCCTACTCTATCCACTTGTGGGTTGTACCTCTAGCACTAAAGCAGGGGGGATCCTAAGTTTTGTTACCCTTCGTCATCAAACATGGCAAGCTGGGAAATCCCCCTATCAATGGAGGTTTAGTTTGCTGGGGAAACCAGCGAACTATTGCTGGGGGATCTTCCACTGCCATGTTTGATTGCCGGAGGGTAATCGGAAAATCACCATGGTAGATGTCATGTACGGTTCCATATGGTGTGCAATGATAGCGTCATAGAACTGACCACTGTTGAACCACTGCTGAACAAAATGAACGACATGTGCGTCCCCGAACGTGTGAGTTTTCGCAGTGTTAAGATGAGAATACCAAACTTTTTGCTGCCGGTGGTTGATGGACTTATTGGGAATATCCAAAACGACCATATCCTCCCAGAAATTGTTGGAGTGGAGAAATTGAGGGAAACCATGGTTTCTTGTCGATTTTCCAGGAAAAACCGAGGATTTTCCCACGGGGTCCGTTTCTGTGACTCTAAATGATCTCCCAAGAACCCACCACGTTGAGGTTCATGGCCAGGGCAGTGCCTGAGCGGGCGTGATTTCAAAGATGTGGATAGGTCCATACCAAAGAAAGCCATATTGGATTGAAGATCATTTCAACTACTACACTGCTCATTTTTTGGATACAAACTACAGCATCAGGAATTCCGTCTTGGGATGCAAATTGTTTAGCTATTCCCATCTCAAACACGTTGATGTTCCATCCATATGACAGATGATCAGTCCAAATGACTATGATTTTGTCTTGTAATTCCGGTGGCTTCAAGTCATCTTGTTTGGGCACAACTTGACTTCAGATCATCATCTTATCCAGAGATCATTCAAGCATATTCAAGCATCATGCAGTAATCAGAAATGCACAGAGCACAGAGTACAAGCCGTGCAAGCTTTATACTGAGCTGCAAAAAGGATGTTAGAGGCTGCGACAGCAATTGATTCTGGTGCTAGGAATTTGATCATAGGAAACTGCATCTAGCACCTGTTTGGTTGGAAACTGCACTGCTTGTGTGACCATGCCACTTAGTAAATGGGTTGGAAATCTAGAGATGAAAGCCACCTATCAACAAAATATAAAAAATGAAAATACGGTGGATGGAAATGGATGGAAGAAATCCTGCACCAGTTGATAGGTGGTTTGTACCACTGTTTATAGGGTTTCAACCATCCAAAGTGGTGCAGGATTTCTTCCATCCACAGTATGATATAATATGATTACAGTGAAACAAAGTCAGGACTTGCGAAACCATGGGTTTCAACTCACCAGTGCTGAATAGAGGGATGACCATCCACGGATGTACCATCTGAAATTGTGGCAGTTGTGCAGCGCAGCAACTATGTAGAAATTGTTGTTTGGCGAAAGTAACTATTTTTTTGTTTGAGTTTCCGTTTCCAGGCATTCAAATCTGATTATTCTGATAGACATATTTGCGCAAAGGCGGTGTGCAAACGTACGTGCTCAAGCTATCTTGGTTCACTTAAACAATGTAAGATTAGCAGGCTGGAGATATTGCCAGCTATACTACCATCTGGCTATTTAACATAGCCATGGAAAATTGCTAATAGAATGGGCTAACGCCCTGGTGCCGCCGACCCCAATTTTATTGAAGGGGGCTAGCCACTCCAAGAACCCCCTCCCTCAAAGTACGCGCCCAAAGCANCTGGTGCCGCCGACCCCAATTTTATTGAAGGGGGCTAGCCACTCCAAGAACCCCCTCCCTCAAAGTACGCGCCCAAAGCAGCGTGATTTCCCCTGGCACCAAAAACCAAAGAACTTTGCACCATGTGTTCATTGAATGTGGCC
>BGPT01003096.1:8315-53909 GCA_003297045.1 Symbiodinium sp. clade C Y103 | reverse complement strand
ACATCATTCCCAACCCCCCGGCTACCTAAACCCTTGAACCTAAAGGTGAGACAACTAGAGATTACAGAAAACCCCGCACACGCAAGCTGAATGCCACAATAATATTGAAAAAATAACAGAAATAAATTTATTAGTAGATGATATTACTGATAAAAAATATAAAACGAAGTATATGTTTTTTTTTAAAAAAAAAAATGAATTAGTTAGAAGAATAGATGTAAGATTTGTTTCTTGGAAACATTTTTATTATAGTTTATTATAATTTACTGGAAGTATGGAATTCAATAGAACTATGAGAACAATTGCTAAAGAAGCTGGGTATAAACTATCAGAATATGGATTGTATGAGAATAATAAAAAAATGCATATAAATGTAACTTCAGAAAAAAGATATATTTGATTTTTTGAAAATGAAATATTTAGAACCAAATGAAAGATGAAAACAATAAAATTATTTTATCCATCTTTTTTGTTTGTTTTTTGATTTTTCAATGGAAAGGAAATCGTAATGAAACTGTACACTATACAATTACGACACCTACTCTTGCTCAACTGTATAGAGCAACTGAGATTATGGATCATAAACTGCCACATCCCTTAAATGTTCGCCAAACGCGTCCAATGCACGACGGATGCTTCTCGGAAGACTCCAACGTGCTCTACCATGTGGATCCCGCTTATAATCCTCGGACCACACGAGCATATCCTGCGTGATTATCATAGATGCTTCTTGCACAATGACATTCTGGGGAAGACCTCCTACCACCAGAATTTCACGCGATGCTCGAGTCCAACGTACTGGTGTGTTAGCCGTTGCCCTTTCAAGCCGTTCACGATCTTTGTCAAACACAGAGTTGAATCAAATCCAGGGAATCCATCGGATTCAGCGAGTGTAGGTGGTTGCGAAATCCGAATCACCGGTTGATAGGTGATAAACATCCCATTTTCTATAGGGTTTCAACTATCCGTTAGGTGGTGCAGGAGTTCTTCCACGGTAGGTTCAGTGAACCTCCCTTGGGTTTTCCACATCTAGGCTTACTTTAACCTCGGTTTATTTGTTGGATTGACTATTGGGATCGATTGTAGCACCATTTCACATAGATATCTCATCAACTGTTTCGAGTTTTTTAATGATGACATGGCTATGAGTCAAAACCCTGGTACCTGGTGAACCCCAAAATAGCTTGTAAATGGATGTTCATCCCATTAAAATTGATAATGATAGGTTTTGACCCAACCCCACATAGGAGATCTAACCCATGTTCAAACGGCAATTAACCCCAATAATGTTGGTAAAACAACGCCATAAACCATCCCCAATGTCACCATGTTTATGCGGTTTATTGCTTCATTCCCAAATGGGTGGTTTTATGGCATTGTTTTACCCACAATAATATTCCCAGAAATGGTAATAATATAGTCAGTTGTTATCATATCTCACTTGTTGGTCAATAATCATGGGATATTACTGTCAATGGTTCAAAACTGTTACTACTATTAACAGCTACTAACAGTAGTCAGTAGTCAACCATAGTCAATTCACCAATGGTTATACCCTCAATTACCCCCTGGTAATTTGTTACATAGCTATTGCAAAGTGCCATGTATATCCGTTTATTCATAGTGGATTCACCCAGTATATAAACATGGTGATAATACCTAGCAAACTGTTGGTTTACCAGAGGGTACATTGCTTTACCCACTTTGATTCACTTTGATCCTCCAGCCTCCCCCCACCGAGTGGCATTCCATCTGTCCAACGGCGACAAGGGCTGGATTTGTCGCACCACCCGCGCGCCGGTGTCTGCAAAGAACCTCGGCCAACGAAATCATTCACTACCTACTGTGCATGGAAGAAATCCGAAGCACCAGTTGGTAGCTATTGGGATTTCTATGAGACACATTAAATAATGGGATTAGAAAGGGATATATAAAGCATCTAGCAACTGGTGATTTGGATTTCTTAGCCATCCATTAGTATGGTTTGTTAGTTCATGGTTTAGCTCCTTGGATCCCCGTTAAAAATTGAGGAATCTGGGTTGAGCATTAAAATAACACATGAAACCACCAACCAGTTCTAGACAATTGTAGATTAACTTATTACTGAACTGTATGAACCATAATTACATGAGAATTATTTATAACCATAATCAAGATATGATAAATTAAACCATAATTAAGATATTTATAACCATATATTTATTACTGGCATAACCACTAATTATATAAACATAATCATATCACAACTATTAACCAAAATTAACTATGACTTATTACTCACATTTACTAACCATATAATCATGACCACTATTACCCATATCAACAATCAACAATTTTTAATAATGAACTATTATAAACATAGATTAACCATGATTGACCAATGGTTCTACCCCCAATTACACCCTCGGGCCACTGGCCCCCCGGGACCCCCCACTCGTCGTTCCACTCGTAGCCCCAGGGCACTTGGACGTAGGGCCGACTCAGCACCACACGGAAACTTCTCCTGGCGAGGCGAAGTTTAAAACCATCCATGGATTGGTTTCATGGATTGGCTTACCCTCTGGTAATCAAACATGGCAATGGTTCACCATAGTCAACCATAGTCAATTCACCAATGGTTATAGCCTCAATTCCCCTCTGGTAAACGTTTACATAGCCATTGAGAATGGTGATTTATAGTGGAATTTCCCATTAAAAATTGTGATTTTCCATAGCTATGTTAGTTTACCAGAGGGTAAACGAAATGTCATGGGATTTCAACAGGGAAATGGGTTCTTAAATGGTCTTAGGGAAAAAAATATGGTTGAAACCCCAATGAATTTGATCATTTGATCTTCAAAGGCATGTAAAACCAATGGCTTCAACCATAGATTCTCCCCTTAAAAATCAATTCATCAATGGAAACCAGCACTCTTTGTTGTGTTTTAAAGCCTGCGACATTTGTTGATGCCGGCTGCTTTGGTCGGTTTCTTTACAGAAAGTAAGGCTCCTCTGCAGGAGGCCATGGGCTGCTGTTCCAATCGGGTGCTGGTCCCGT
The DNA here is from genome assembly GCA_003297045.1 of Symbiodinium sp. clade C Y103. Lineage (NCBI taxonomy): Eukaryota > Dinophyceae > Suessiales > Symbiodiniaceae > Cladocopium > Cladocopium sp. clade C. The sequence continues at coordinate 50,872 of BGPT01003096.1, read as the reverse complement.
GAAAGGAAATTCAGTGTCTTCATCCACAGAAAACTCCGGAAACTGTACTTCTGAATAATTGGATCTAAGTGGGGCGACACATTGCATGATAAGCAAGTCACCAGTCTGCAATCAACCAAAGGATTTGCCCGGTAAAACAAATCAATCTGCGCTTGAGAACCCACCCAAAAAAAATCGACCAATAGTGTTGGGGCTGCATTTGATCTTTAGTCATCCAGACCCCCTTTTTGGGATTCCATGTGAAGTTCAAAGTATCGAATGTTCACGAAATCCCCTGGGAATTCTGCACCTGGAACTTCTTGAAATGCTAGACGTATCAAACCCCTGTGCGAAACAATTAGGATCATCACTTCACAAACATACATTACTATAAAGAGTAAGTCATCATTCTCGCCACCATCAACAAACAAAATTCGGCATAAGACTGGATAACCTGCTGTTATCATCAATGTTCCACTGAAAAATCATCATATGTTTTCCATATATGTCCCTATCTGTCGATATGATTTTTCATTTTTTTCCATGTTTAACTGAAGAAAAGCCGCTAAAACAGTCGACAACCCAGCAGAACCATGGCTGCAGGACAGGAAGTTCACCATGGTGCCAGGTGGAGCTCTTGTACTCCTGGCAGATTTGTCAAGATGTGTCAAGGAGGCCAACGGTTTAGCAGCAAATGTGTGCTGGTTCTTTACCCCCCAAATTCTTGTGTGATTTGAATCTGTGGTATACCTAGGATGATGTGAAGATATATGAAGTGAAGTTGGGATTGATGGATGGTAAGTAAAGGATGATACCCTCTGGTAAACTAAGATAGCTATGGAAAATCACCATGTTTAATAGGTAGCTACAGCGCAGTGGCCAAAAAAACGGCTGCAGTGTTCCAGCTTGAGTGTGCCCTTCAGCAGTAGTAGTGGTGCGATTCTTCTAGCAACAAATATGCTGGGGATGTTTGACATCTTATTGGATTCACACATTGGGTAGGAATATCACCCTATGTGGCTTGTATGGCCAATGATTGCCATCAAACAAAACTGAACATCAGTGGATTGGTGTAAGGACAAATCTTAACCGGAAACCATTGGATTTCCCATGAAATATGGGGGGTTCAACCGTAGATTTTTCCTGAAACCTATCCAATCAGAATGTGGAGTGAATCTATATGAAGGAGGTGTTACTTTCTAAGTTACACGGCTGTCCGCATTTACCAATGGTGACTCCCCAAAAATGTCGCCCCTCTGGGCCATTTCATCCCAAAATGTTGGCTAACAGTGCCCGGGACAACAACTTCTGTGACTCACTGCTACAGGATGGCATTGTTGAGATTTTGTATTTGTTTTCTGCTTTGTAGGGTAAAGTCAAAACTAGAAAACCTATGAAAACCTACCGTTTGAGATCATGTTCTTAGACAACCTGACCTTCCCAAAACCAATTCTTGTCATATCTTGGTTTGATGGAAAATGTCCTATTCCTTTAAGGCCCCGTTCCAGAATCAGGTTGAGCTCACTAGGAACAAAGACTAGTGCCCACTTGTGCACCCACTGACCATGCCATAGCTTTTGTAGGATACCCTATTGACCCAAAAACAATAGGTAATTTTTGCTGGACGTGTTTTATATTCCAGATGTATGGTTTCTGGTTTTTATATTCATCCTTTAACCCTTCACCAAATCCACTGCTTCAATTATTGCCCATAAAACTTGCAAATTCTGGCTCCATTTACACCCAGATAACCAACCAGTAGGTTTTATCCCCAATTTACAGGTCATTCTCGTAACCCATTGGGGATAGGTTAATCTGCAAATTACCATTCACTCTTGCACCACTTGATCCCAATTGTTGTTGTTGTGAAATTGGATACACTTTCCCATTTAACATTCTTTTACCTTTTACCCCATTGCATCCCACAATTTGCTCATTATTCTTAGATCAAACAATCCTGATAATTGCTGGTGATCTCTGTCAATGCAATTGTCAAACAACAATGAGTTTGGAAAAATTATCTATGGCTTTTTCTCATTGGGTTTGTGTACGTCTTTGCTGATTATTTCTGGTCCACCTTCGGAATTTACGAAGGGGAAATTTTAACTTGTAACTAGTTAGATTTTAAGATCCATAATTCCAGATAATTCCCCATCGCAGAGATCGACTAGAAATTGCAGTCGCTATAGATCCATACCCCCGGGCAATCAAAGGTGGCTGGAAAATCCCTCATCAAATCTCTGGTCCATCATAAAACCACCATTTTTCATGGATGAAATTACCGGCTATCCATGTGTATCCCTGGATATCCTTAGGATATTCCCACTATATTCAACATTATCCCATTAATCCACCCTTAATCAACCGTTACTCAAATTAACGTAGACTCTGCTAGAGAGGGGTTAGAAGATTAGTGTCCACTTTAAAAAATTGTGATTTTCAGGGTCTATATTAATTTACCAGAGGGTAAATATCCCAGGGTTCAACGTTTGTTTTTGTGAATTTTCTGATTCACATCTCCTGGGTCCCGCAGTCTTGAGCGACTGCAACAAGGGTTGCGAGCGTGCCCTGGCGACTTGTTGCGCGGAATGCGTCTCGATGTGTGTTGGGAGTTGTTCACTAACATGGGGAGATCATACATCATTGGATTGGTTTAAGGGAAAATAAATCAGGAAACCATGGTTTTTACCATCAAATATAGAGGTTTCCGGTTTCATTTTTCTCTTAAAGCAATCCAATGAATACATAAATAAAAAGGTGTAAACTGGACTCCCCTATACTTAGATAACATAAAATTAATAAATTAAAACATGGTATTCATGGTATCCCCACAAACAGCTGATAATGTATGGTAATGTTGGAAATGGGACTAAAATGGAATAACTGGGAATAACACCGATAATACATGTGTTTTTGGATTTGAAAACTAGCATCACATGAAAAAATGTCTAAACTTGACTTGCAGATATACGAAGAATCATCATCGAAACCTGACTCGGTCAACCCCTCAACTGTCAATTCAGGGCACTGACGGAACCATACGTTGCCTCTCTGCAGCTCATCTTCAATGCACTGTATCATCCTGTGTCTGCTTTTTCTTTTCAAACATTGGTATAAAACCTTCATCATTGATGTCGGGAAAAAAACACATTCAATGCCATTCACCAATCATTCACCAGCAGTTTCGCCAGTCAGCATGAGTTGTTGCCATCACTGACACTTTCTCCTATTTTTCCGTTCAGTGAATTTAGATGGTAAATGACTTTAAATGACAATATGCACCCAGATCCTCCTAATTCAGCCTCAAACCTATGCACATCCAATGGACAAACTCCTGCAGAGATTTGCCAATTATGATTTGTCATCATCAAGTGTGAAGAATTCTTCAAATGCAACATGTACCCTGTATCTGTTCATCATAATCATGCAGATACCCATTTCATCACATTAGTTTGCTACACAATACAATCACGTTACACGGTACAATCATCATCAATCATCAAAAAACTTAGCAATTTTGGGCACCGACCAGCTCAACAATCTGCGTTTGCTAAGGCTGGGTATCAACCATTCATCATGGGTGCCAGAAATCACGAAAAAAGTCGCCTTTTGCAAACCCTTCACCAGTTAGTGTACCCAGTCCGTATGATTTTCACATCACTGACAGTTTACTATGCTGGCCTTACATTCCTTCAAAGTCCTGTATCTTGTTTGGAAAACTTAGTGTTTGGCTGAAAGTAAATAATGTGGGTAAAACAATAATAAACCACCCATTTGGGAATGGTATATACCACCTATTTATGGTGATTTAGGGAATGGTATTTACCCACATTACATGTACAGAACAGAGACCCTACATGGGCAATGTTGCTGGCACTCCAAACCGCTTGAGATCATCTTCGATGATCCTGTTGACCGTTCAGCATTCCGTCGCGTAGCGAGCGCGGGTACGGCGGCCATCGCGCTGCTTAACCTATTTTTGGACGCATGTCGAGTATGAATATGAATTAAAGTTATTTTATAGTGTCTTTTTAATATTATATATATAACCACATAATTATTGTGGGGAATTCATGTATTGATGAACATTGTCTTATATCATGTTATATCATGTTATATCTACATATCATATTGCATTAATATGTTCTCTGGAAATTCGCGTCATGACTGTGGCAACGCAGTGCTGGGTGTCCGGACCCGTCCGGCACCGCACCTCCTTTGGCCTCAGAACTTGTGGAGTAGAAATATGGGGGTTTCCATGGGAATATCCATGGAACATCCATGGAAACAAACTATAGTTGATAATGGGAATGGATATTGGAATGGATAACATATTGTAATGGCTAGTTAAATGGAATCAATAGTTTATAAATGGAACATCCATAATGGGAATATCAATGCTTAATAATGGCTAACAAGTAGTACTAACAATTATAATGGATAGTATTGGATGAACCAACGATAATGGAGTGTTGTGGACTTGATAATCCATAGTCATGGAGATTTCCATCATGGAGGCACACCAATAGCTGGATTTGGCGGTAGCCCTATTTTAGGAAACACCCACAAAAAAACAACTCAGGTATCAGTATGAACAATGAAATGAACATGAAATAAGTAAACATCTATATCACCTCAGTCTTATTGTATAATCAATTCTTCGTTAAAATAATCATCGTAGAAATCATTTGAAGCAGAGAAATCCATGTTTAGTGGTTCATAGATGTACCACCTACTGAATGTTTCAAATGTTAGTGGTTTATAGGAATATATGTACCTCTTCTACCACCATTACCAATCCAGACCACTAACATGTCATACCACCACTTAGTTTTGCTGATATGTTTTATGATTCCACTAGATTCGCGATGATACCCCCAATAATATTGTTGGCGAGTATCCCAGCTAGAATGAATTTCCCATTGCATTTAGCCCCAATGTCACATCAATTTCATATTCTCGGATATATAGGGATATATACCAGACATACTCCCAGACATTTCTACCATTGTAGAATGTCTATATCCCTATATTTGCCAGCTATTGTTGATGAAATACCATATCATTGTTGGTAAAATTCACCCTTCTTGCCCCTAGATGCCCCTACGTCCCAGCGAACATCCACCATTTCTAGATGAATTCCTCCATGGTTTTCCCACAAAAAAGTGGGGTTTTCCCATTGCCAAGTGAAATTGCAGGGGATAACTCCCATGTTGTAGATACCTGGTGGATTTAAGCCAATCATAGTGGATCTAACCACATCTAGAATCTAGAACACAGGAGTTGGGGCTCCAAAATGGTGCAAATAACGTGTGAATGGGCAGTCCGAGGGCTGCTTAACTTGCACCGTTTCCGTCTTTGTGCTCAGGATCCCTGACTCCTGAAATCGTGCCACACGGCGCAGATCTCCAACGACATCTCCAAGACACGCCTGCTTGCCCTCCGTCTGCTGCAGTTTTTTTTTTTGAGCTTGCCAGCTCAAAGGCAGCGTGATCTCTCCTGTCAGACATGGCCGCCATGACGGTCAACTGTAGCCAGGAGCTTTGGCCCGGAAGACGTCACGATTTGTTGCGACTCGTTCCAGGATAAACCACCACGTCGGTATACCTAGAACCCAATTGACTGTTTTTGTGGAGGCTTTTGACCCGTGAAACATGGCTAGTTTTGCATCCCATTTCCCCGAATATGATGTTCTGATTCGTGGCGGGATATGATCTGTATTGATAAAGAAACCCAATAGTATGGCCAACTTGTTGCAAGGTTTGCCAAACAACAAACAAGATAAACTAGGATTAATTGGGTATGGTGCATTTGGAATTACAAATTTCTTCACCCTTTTGGGAATGGTTCAACATTCTATACCCCAACAATTGGCTCATTAAATCCTACAAGCAACCAATTTGTGGCCCATAGGTTCTTCATTTTAGACCCAAACCAAATGTTTAAGGTTTGTCATGCTGTACTCCCAATTGGTTGATGGTTAAGCATGATGAACCGAATTTTTGGTGGGTCATGTCCTTTAACTCTAGCATTTTTGAGGCATAGCCCTGTCATGCCCTGTCCTACCTGGGGATGTGTCCTCACAACCACATGAAAACCCAGTCATGAGCAACCCAAAGTCAACTAGAGAAGTCCATTTCTACTAAACCAGTACGTAGATTAAACATGTGTTGCAGCTTTTTGAAGTTACTTTGGGGTACATCCCGGCTATACCAAACATATAACTAGATTCCAGATTAGTGATTGGACAGATATTCAAAAGAAACATAAGAATAACATTGAATAGTGCACTCAGTCATTTACAAATACACCTCTCTTGCGATATGAGTGCACCCCAACTGTATAACACGTCAACCACCGATGAATTGGCGGGTTTACCCAAATGCAAACTGGTTGAGCTAGGGCTATGAATGGCTATGATTCTAGCCATCAAACATCCAAACGTGTTATCCTCTGGTAAACTGTAACAGTTTGCTATGGAAAATCACCATGCTATTAATGGCAATTCATCAACTATTTCTATGGCCATTTTCAATGTTAGTTTACCAGAGGGTATGGATTCACATTGATTAACCACAAAAGAAATATGGTACACTTTTGAAACATCCCATTACATCCATTACTTTATGTAACGGTCTCTACCTGAGCAACCAAATATCATAGCAAGTTGGCGTCACGATATTCCATGATTTACCATAATGGATTGGGAAAAAATCCGAACGTTTCGGTTGATCAAAAATCCCATTTGAGTTGGTGTTCCCATGACATTCCAGAATTCGTGTTTAGATCCCACACATTTCCATTACATCCAACATCATCCAACTATATCCCCCCCAAAAAAAAAACATTAAACAAACATGTTCCATTTAAAATTACCAGTTTTGTTGGCTATTATGTTCCCATGGTATCCCTGTTATCGCCCCAATAGATCTACCCTCCGGTCATCAAACATGTCTAGGCTGGAAATAGTATGGCCAACTTCTTGCAATAGTACTAAACCACCATGTTTCATCATGTTTCCCATGGAAATCACCTTATTTTTCCATGTAAATCCCATGCAAATCACCATTTTTCCCATTTCAATCAAACAAAACCACCAAAAAACCATGAAATTCCCATGAAACCACAATTTTTCCCCATTTTTCCACCATTTTTCCACCATTTTTCCCATGGAAATCACCGCCTTCCGTGGCCCCCGGTTTCTGTGGTCCCGCGCCGGGTTGGCCACCACAATAGGACGCCCCGAGGGACCGCGCAGCGGACGTTTGGTGACCGGCTCCAAGGCATCGTGTCTCGGACGGTTCTGTGGGATGTTGATGGATTTGTTAATGGAAATCTCTAGTGGATCTATAGTGTATCTACAGTGTAATATCTATAGTGTAATATCTATAGTGTATCTATAGTGGGATAATATCATATAATATCTATAGGGAGGATTTATGGGAAGTTTTTAATGGAAATCGCGGATCTATGGATCTATTTCATGAAACCTATCTATAGTGATTATTGGTGGAATATCTATAGTGGATCGATAGTGTATATATAGTGGAATGATATATCTATGGATTTTTATCATTGGATTGGTTTAAGGGAAAATCTACACCGGAAACCATGGATTTGCCCATGAAATTGATTGGGGGTTCCTGTAAATTTTCCCTTACACCAATCCAGTGATTTTTATGGTTTATTTGTACAGGAATCTTTAGCAGTGTATCTATAGATCTATAGTGAAATATCGATCTATTGTAGTGATTATTGGTGGTTTTGAATGGGGACTTTTATGGTGTTGTTTTGATGTTTTTGTTCTTTGAAATGGAATTGTTTAATACATCGGTAACTGGTTGAAGACACAAGACTAGTAAATGATAAACTTGGGACCAAACTTTTAATGATGGCAACACAGGGGCACCGGCACCAGCCATTCAATCGATTCGTTCAACAAACAAACACTGGAAACTGTGGTTTACAGTCCAAAATACAGAGGAAAAACCGAACTGATTTCATACTTTTAGGCAGGGAATGTGTCCAAGTAGCCATTCTCTCAACTGGAATTTTACTCAATATGCCCTTGCACGGGATTCAAGGACATTGGATTGTTAAATATTGTCGAGTATCTCTCTACTTGTTTCACTTAAACTCAAGATGCTCAACGCCTACATCCCAGTACAATGAAAATCACATTGCGCAGATTTTACAAGTGGGTCTTGTTCACAACTGCGTATACCCAAAACTTGCCAATGAAATTGGAAAACCAATCATGATAATCCGTTGGTCAGTTTTATCCAACCGGTCAGTTTATGTTTACCATGAAGACCCCCATGCACACAGTAAGCATCCTAGGTATCTGATTTGATGCTGAATGCATATTGTGTTCATCGTGAAATCACCAGCTGTGATGCTTGCCATCTTGATAGCTTACCATAGCTTACCCATTCACATTCTTGGTTCATGATCTTCCGCTGCTCGGAGCGGTGGATCCGCATGATCATGAAAGACCTTATTCATGTCCACGTACTTCTCGATCTTATCATGAGAAAATTTGCAACTGTCCAAGCAAAACAACAACCAAATGGTCAAATTCAATCCAAAGCAAGCCAGAAGTCCAGTGGATCATGATATGAGATAGTACCCTATGAATATCCAATAAATCTCCCGCGGATCTATACCTATTTTGATGGGTCAAAAACCCAACCTTGGTGAACACCAACATAGACATAGCTATAGATGTCCATCCCCCCAAATAAGGCAGCAAGGCATAATGGGTGCTTTTATATGTTTTTTAATGGGTTTTTCTCATAGCCATCGTGATATCCATATCCCTCCATTATCTTGACGAGTACACAAATTGACCAACTATCTCATGGTGAAATATCCATCCGATATTAGGGCCGTATGGGGGATGATGAAAATTATTATCGTACGGTCATCCATTCCTCCAAATAGTTAAGGCTTGGTGTGAAAACTTTGCGTAACCCCAATTCCAATGGACAGTTTGGAATCCCCAAACAGAAAGGTTGTGTCATCCCCCATTCAAGAACCATCAAAGGGTTAGGAAAAATCCAAGTGATCGGCGCAGTCTTACAATATCTTCATGATAACCTTGTTTCACAGGAAATGCAGCCAAGCACGATCAGCTATTTTCCTGGGAAATTACGATACTCCAAGAGACCTTGGCAGTCAAATGATTGCCGATTGGAAGAGAGCTAAGACAACAAACCATATTTCAACACACGTCAGTTGCAGCCGTCCGCACTGGGCACGACTAGCATTCTGGAATGCCTGAGTTGAGTTTGAAGGGGGTGATTCCCAAAACACGGACTATGTGCATCTATACACTGCCCTTGCCACCATGGACCATGTCGTTGGCTGCAACGCACCTGCGCTGCTGAGGATTCATCCCCATGCGAACTGAGTTATCAATGACGATAATAGATATTCGCCTCGACAGCGCGCTGCACGCAGCCGTTGACCTTGGCCAGGATCTGCTCGTTGAGGTCCTGCGGCTTGGTTTTTCAAACACTCCAACTGGGAAATACTCTTCGGGCCGCGCAGGTAGACGTTTCAAAGGACTTATTTGTCATGAGCGCTCTTCCCTGCTTCCTTGTCCCCAGTCCTCTGTCTTTTGACTCCCGTTTCCTTAGAGGCTGGCTTTATCGGGTTTTTGACTTTCGGGGAGTCATTCTTGGGCGTCTCCGCGTTCTCTTTTGGCATCTTGGTCGCTTTGTCGACTCCTCTTTCCTCCCCTTCTGCCTCTTCGCGGAAACGTCCTCTGCTTCCTGGGAAGCTCTTCTTGTGTCCGACGCGGAGTGAGAAGACCTGACTCCTGTTGAGTCTTCTTGAACTCTTATTCCGGTTATCTCCCTCGCCTTGCTCGCGCAGAACAGCACTTCAATCTCCTCAAGCCCAAGTTCTCATAGTTGAATCCCAAGTTTTCACATCTCTTGACAGGTAAATCATGAAGTCTCCCCAAAAAATATTCACTATAACTTGGATTGGCGGCTAAGGCACCCCTCCAAAACAAAATAGTGAAGATCCCCGATGGATTCCTGAGTCATGGTGTATTTCCATGTATTCCTATTGGAAAAATCCAAATGAAGGTGATATTACCCTCGGGTAATCAAACGTGGCAATTGGAAATCCACCATGTATAGGGGACTTTCCCAAAAAAACCTCCATGTACAGGGGATTTTCCAATTGCCATGTTTGATTACCAAAGGGTAATATCAAATTAATCACCATGCATGTTGATTAGTCCATATCCCCCTGCTAATCCCACCTTTGTCAAAACCCCCCTCCCCATAATTAAGGGTAAAAACGCATGGATTCCCGTAGGTTTTCCCTTGAGCCTATCCATTTCATTGTCATAAAACCAGGTCATGTTGGTAGAACGAAGCGAATCGACTTACCATCCCCAATGACTAGTAATGACTTTCATAGCTAAAACTAATTGATGTTGCTAAAGCGAAGCCAATGACTTACCCCAATGACTCACCATTTCCAGTCATGGCTAGTGGCCGGCTGACCCAACCCTCACCCTTTGCGTCCAAGGGACGCTTGCTGTGCAGCTCTTCTCGAGGCGGAGGACCTGCGGTGCCGGATGATAGAGGATGATAGTAGTGGACATACCATGACAGGGGTTTTATAGGGGATTTATAGGGAAATTATAGGAAAAACTAATTGGAATTAGCTAACACTTTTTTGGAGAAGAAATGGTAACTCATACTCATTCATAGTGAGAAATTGAAGATTTAATGAAGAATTCGCTGGTGACTGATCATCATGATAGCGCCTTGCGGATTTATAGTGGACAGGGGATTGATAGCTGTTACGTTCTGAAACCTCTTCGCAGAACTCCCGTCCTTTCTGCCCCTGATCAATAAACCATGGTTGATTAATTAGGGGGATAATCCCCATTTAAGGACTAGATTATGACTATTGGAGGATTATCCCTAATTAATCAAACATGGTTTATTAATCAGGGGTTGACATTATTAATTAACATTATAACAGCCCACCAAAAAAAGAACAAGTTCACTGCGGCTAACTTGGATCTTGCCGATCAGCACCGAGCGGCTTTGACTTTTGGGTGGTTGTCACGTTCACCTGCGATTCTCCCCTGTCCCGAGGTGACTCAGTCATTGTGGGCAAGGTACCAATTACTGTCGACACATGACATCAAATCCTCGCCAAGCTTGGGCCTGGCCAAGAGCCCTGGGGGAACCCACAGCTCCTCGCAGCCTACCCTTGGGAGCTTTTTCATCCTTTCATTGCTGTGGTGGGTCCTCTTGACGACGAGAGGGTCTCAAGATTCCATACCATTAAGACGCGCTTCGCAACGAAAATGAAATCTCGCCAAACCAACTGCATCCAAACCAAATCATCGAAATCAAACTCAAAACAACAAACTCACAAATGTCACAAGTGAAAACCCAAGACATCACTGAATGTGAGAAACTGAAATGGAGTGAATGCACAAGACAACAACACTGCGGTGGCTTCCGACTGTTTTCAGCAAGTGGTGGTGTTGTCTTGCGCTTCGACAACCTGTCTGGAGATGCTGAAGTTAAACTTCTCTGCCCATGCTGGCGGCGTCGGCTCGCCCAAAGTTGCAGAAGTGAAGCCCAAAGTCCTCTGCCCCTTCCAGAACCCTGACGTGTGGAAGGCCAACTTAGTGTGTGGGCCGCAATCCACAATTTCCTTAGCTAATTCGATTTGATCTCAAAATTCTACGGTCAAGGGACCCAAGTTCGGCGCTAAAAAAGATCAGTTCAATCTCAGATTATCCAGATTAGTCCCTTCCCTATAATATCAAATATCACCCTAACGGAATGCTGATTTACAGTAGTATTGGATCTACTCATTTCGGGGACCATATGATAATATGGACCAAGTTGATTACGAATATAGGCCCAAAATTATGGTAGTCAACAATGGTGCAATAAGATTTTGAGAAAAAAACACATGTAATATGACCATTATATTATATCAAAAAGACAATGATAACAAATGATACTAACGGTTGTCATTGATCCATGGATACATTAGCAATTGATAGGAATTGGTTGATTCAGCAATTGATTAATAATCATGAATAAGCATCATTAGTTAATAACCATAACCATACTATGACCAGTCGTTTCAATCGATCAATACCCTTTATGGTTATTTATTGTTTTCTTCATTGGTAGTAAGCAACTTGTCAATGGCCATCAACCCTTGCGATAGTCATCCAGCTATAACGATTCATCACCATTTATCTAATTAGGATTAAGAATCAGTCATAGCCATTCAAAACAATTGTTGGCTAATATCAATTAGCGAATATTCTGGTTACATTCTGATTCTGATGAACAATATTAAGCCCATGATCATATTATGCTTAAATTCTTGATGGCTAATCTTGTTACTATCAGAATCGGTGAACAACTAATAGTTTAGCCATCAACTTTTCATTCTAACGAATTGATTACGAATTAGGGTCATTCATTACTTGGTCATTCGCTTTGGTTAATTGCTATGGCCAACCACGATAGCCATTAATATCTATGAACATAGATGGGTTAGCCAGTTAGCCATGAACGAGCTGGAAATTCATAACTTCAATGGAGGTTTCCTAAAATGGGGGAGCCCCTAAATCATCCACGTAAAGATGGGATATTCCATTCTCAACCATTGATTTTGGGGATACCATGGGATATCCCGATTTTAGGAAACACCCATGAGATCACCCTTGAATCACCACTATTTCCATCGATTTCCCTATTGAAAATCATAGGATGTACAAATCTTATCCATGGCTTATTGGATAAGATTCTCCATAGGCATACCACTATTTCCCCACAGATTATAACATATTATAACCATCAATACCCACACATTAATAACCCTTGATCTTATCCATTGATGGCATGGATAGACCCACCCCTAGGTTTCGGACACCCAGGAGGAGGAGGTTCCCATGGCAGGGTCCGCTTCCTGACACTGCGGACGGCAAGCCGCGCTCACTGGTGTTTTTTTATGGCGAAAAAAATAGGGGAGGTTACCATGAAAGATTGAAAACATGGTTTTTTAATGGCATTTGTGTCTGATAAAACATAGGCCATCGAACGTGACCCTATGATGGATTTATGTGGATTATTATATCCATGAAAAATAGGGTTGTGCATGGTTGAAGCATCCTGACATAGTTTTTTGTTTTTTTACTTGTAGGGATTTATATCCCCTGAAAACACATCTCACAATATGATAGAATCATATGTTGTTGAAACTAAGTTGTTTGTTTCAAAAAAACATTCTTTCATATTGGATCAAATAAACATATATAAACAACAACATCAGAATGTAATAGGTTGATCACTGACGTCCACCTCATTCTTTCAATCAATGCGACCGGGTACTACCGGCACGGCACACCTCGTCGAGTGCCTTGGGACCCTTCAGGAAGGGAAGCAGCGGAGATTTGCCCGGCAACAGCATGGGCGCAGGGCCCTGGGCGTTTGATGCAGGCGAGTCATGTGTTGAAAGTGGGAAGAATTTTTCAAAAAATCCCCAGTTGGTAGATGTTATAGTAGGATATCATTATAATCCCACTACATATAATCCCATTATTAACCATCATTATTAACCATTAAAAAGAAAATACAGCTGGTAAATGTTACAGTACAATGGAATAAGTAACCAACTTGACATAATGGGCTATTTCATGAATGTATAGAAGCAACAACAATGGGGATATTCACCAAGCATATTCTGGAATCTGGGATGTTAACCGCACAACATTCATGGATTTTTGACTGGAGATGAAACATGCCTCCAAGGAAAGTTCAAAAAACAAGGAAAAAAGGAATACGTTGTGCCGGGGAAAAAAGGACAATTATTCGATTTTTGAACCAACAAGAATAAGGATAATGATCTAAACAACAACTGATTCCACTGACCCATTCATCGGGTTTAACCTGTTTGCCAGTGAATTTTAACAGCTGGATTTGACATCGCGTATGGCTAAATGAAACACAACCCTTTTGCCTTGCTTTCACACAAGATTGGCTGGTGCTCTTGGATATTCATCCTCTTTTTTAACGGATGATCCAATAGGAATTGATCAATCGCAAAACTATTTTTGTGAAATTACGGTTAAACACTGGCATACGTTAGCGACATTTGATGACATTTGTGTATATACTTCCAAACATGGCCTTAAAGCACCTAATGGCACAGAGCTTGACTTGTCTTCACCACATGGTTTGGTCCAAAATAAGTTGCCCCTACATCGGCAAATAATCATTTTCCAAATGGTATACCCCGTTTTGGTGATGAAAATCAAACCTTCAGTTTCAATCTACCGATTCTTCTTGAACATATAAAACATATTATAAAACCAACTTATACAATGTGGGGCCCTAAGATATGTGTGTTGCTTTATAAACACCATGAATACTATAGTTACAAGTGAGATGGGAGTTATGTTTGCCAACGTTTATAGCATAAATCAGCTATAAATTCCCATTCACTCCTCGCTTTTTCTGGCTAAATCACCACGTTTCCATTGTTTGGGGGCCCAACTCCTACCCATTTCGCACCTCACCCTCGGCACAGGCCCACCCGACAGGTGGCGGCGAAGGGCCTCAATCAGTCCAGAAAGGCGAAATCACCGGGTTTTGAGTTGCCATATGCCATAGTAATACCATAGACTGATAAGGTTTAATATAGTTTAGCAATCGATGTTTAATGATGTTTAGACAATGTTTAACCATGTCTTCGATAGTGTTAAATGATCTTAAATTACGGATATGAGTGTTAACGATCTTGATGAGCCAATAGTCTACAAATGGACGTTGTCCCAGCCGTCTTTGATTACCGCAGGGTATTTGGATTGATTTTGCTGGGATTTCATCATTAAAAATGGTGATTGAATATGCAAAATTAGGGATTTGACCGGTGAACAATAGATGTATCATGAGGATATATCAAATAGGTTTGTCTGAAAATGGGGTACGGTATAGCTTCAAAATGGCTTTATAAACGGGGTGCCCTATTTCTATAGATATCTCATGTTCCAGCCGAAACCTAGGATTCAAATCTTAAACTTTCTATGCATGTTCAGTGTGCCTGAAAGATTTCTCAGATTTGCCCAGTTCTCCAGATTATGAATGGGATTCTCCTGGTATCTTGTGGTATATTGACCCTTGTTTCCTGCTGTTCCCTCAAGCCAATCCATTTTTCTAATCTCATTTCCACAAATCCATCAAAATCCCGTGATACTAACATCTCATTTCCCCAGCAAAACATCCATCAGAATCCACCACTCCCATAATCTTCGTGGCCGCAGCCCGCAGCCCGCAACAGCCGCGCCTGGAGGTATCCGAGTGCAGTGGTAAAGCTCCACAGATCGCAGGGACCATTTGAAGGTCGTACCTCAAATTCGGCCAGAACGAGGCCAGAACTCGGCCATGGATCACCATGGAGTTAGGGAACCAGTCTTTGGTGGGCTAGAACATGCTATAACATGCTATAACATGCTATAAACCATGAAAGATACTCAGTTTTAGTAGGAATCCACGACTTTGAGTGGGTTATAACATGTTATAACACATAAAATGAACATGTGCTCAGTTTTGTTCGCGGTTTCTTGCCAGTTAGCTAGCTCCATGGCCCATCTAAGAAGGTGGCCAAGGGGCTGTGGAGGCTGAGAAGACCACAAACAACGTGCAGAACATCAACAATGTCTTGTGGTTATTTCCAATTCTGTCTGGAGAGAAACAACAAATCCATGTTTTTCTTGGGCAAATCCTGTTGTAAAGTACATGAGGATCAACATGTCCGACCCTGAGGTTCCCGAAAAAAATACTAGATTTATCTTCAAAAAAACAATACATCATGAAATGGTGTTCTTTTGATTTTGTTTGAGCACCCCAATTTGGACCCCACATGGGATTGTCTGAAAATAGGCTACGTCAACCCTCAAAGTTTATCATCGTTTTCCTCATTGAAATTGCCAGATTTTAGGACAAATGCAACAAGCATCTTGTTGATTGGTTACATCTCATGATAAACGCTATTCAACCGCAAAACAATCCTATTCAGGACTGGTTCTGCAAACTTTCCAGTTTTGGGTGTCCCAATTTTGACCAATACCCATCATGTCACATGCCAATCCAATTTGAGTGGGTGATAATTCCCATTAGAATCAAATTATATTCTAAAAATCACCATTGAAGTCCCTTGAAATTGCATCAAACACCCTAAAAATCCCATTAAAATCTCATTGATCACGATTTTAGACTATTTTCCCCATGATCATCTTCTCCTTTTCACCAATCTCTTCACATTTCCCCCATACCCCAGACTGCGGGGCACTTCCTCGGAGGTCGACCAGGGACCAGCCATCATCGCCCTTGCGCATCAGCACTAAGGACCTCAGGGATCCAACGCCCAGATTGGTCGATATCCTGGCTGAAAGACATGCAATTTGGACATAAATACAGAAACTTAAGTGATGAATTGGATAGTTTCAACATGTTTCAACTATTCGTACGTATTTCTATTTTTTTTCCAATTGTTTGGCTTGGATATCCATGCTTAATTATGTGTTCCAACTCCTGGAGCAGATACACTGGGCCGAACGTTGGCGCCCAGTTCCAGCCATGCACCGGAGGGCTTCCCAGATCAGCGGTCAGCTCCTCCCACAAGTACCGGCAGAATCGTAGATAGCAGCGCAGCAGCTGCTGCGGGGTTGTCCGCATGGCGTCGGACAGGGCCCGCGTGATCAAGGGGTGCCTCCCTGGGCATTGCAGGATGTTCCCCTGGTACACGTGCTCCCGATTCGCCCCGATGCTGAGGATGATGTGGGGAACGTCCCGCGAAAAATCGATCATCCCCGAACCCACCACCGAGATGTGACGAGCATAAGGTTGGTGAGTTTCACCCACGCACCTTAAATTTGATGGTTTATTGTTTTTTTTTTTAATTATAATTAGGTTTTAATTGGTAATTGGATCATCAATGGTTAATGGTCTATTTTATGGTTGATCGTCATTCAAAAAACGATCAATGATAAATTTGATGGGTTTTGACAACTTGATGGTTTTATTAATGGGTTTGTGATAGTATATGTAATATATAATGGTTTTATGTATATATATATATATGTATATAATATAGGGAAGAAACATCTATGATTTGTTTGATATACCGGTGATATACCGCTATTTGGGATGATGTACACTGACCCCTGGGCATGGTTAACGGAATAATAGATTTGATTCATGTCCAAAACCATATTAAATTTATCATATTGTCATACCCGATATGGTAAATTTCTTGATTCTTCTTGCCTCGGTTTTACTCGATTGGTTGGAAATGTGACGGAAACCATGGTTTCTACCCCCAAATCTACGAGGAACTCCTATAAATATTCCCATCTCAACCAACTTTGGCATTATAGATACCCTCCGGTAAGCAAACAAAAATCTGCTTGGAAAATCCCAGAACATCCCTGAACTAAATGGAGATTTTACTAGGAAACTCATCCACGAAATGGCGGATTTTCCATTGGTTTTCTTCCAAGAGGGAGGCCGAACTGGGGCCGCCCGACGTGCCTGCCTTCTGAAAGACCTCAGTAGTCTTCACGAACCATGTCTTGGAGTCCATTAATGTCAACCCAGGATTAGTAAACCATGGTTTATTGTAAAGGGGGTGCTCCCCAAATTCTGATAATCTGATACTTTAATGGTAGCTTCAATGATTAACAGCCCTTTGGGGTTCATTCATCCAGGATTAACATTAAATGGAAGGGGGTTGATCCCAACACCACAGATACCTTTGAGAAGCTGGGTAGATAGAGTGGTAAAATAAATAAAACACCAAGCTACTGACCCCACTTTCTCCCAGCTTTGTGCCCTTTCTCGGGGGAAGCGCAGTGAATGATCATGATCTATTCTCCCCAGGCGTGGCTATCATCTACCTACCACTGGCCCGTGATATATCAGGTTTATTTTCAATGATGCAAGTGACTTATCGTAGTGTTACCACCATATATATATATATATATTCGTATATTCATGATTATGAATGTGTATATACATATATGTATCACGTGTATAGTATGCATGATGAGATTCATTGATAATTGACAAAACCATCAAATGGGGATATGGACATGAATAATCACCAAAGTGCTTCTAATTTCATGTGGAAAACTGGAAGACTCAATAATAAAGCATCCATAACCATCCCGAATATCACTAGAAATGGATTGGATTGAAGCCATGCTAAAACGAGACGTTACGGCGTTGGGGTAACAAAATACATGATTTCCGATCAACTCTCTACTAATTATGGCGAAAGTTGCAAATCTAAAGCTGCATTTCTTGTGTCTTATATGGGTTTGTCTTTCTTTGCGGTGCCCAAATTGGGAAGTAGCAGGGGGGGTATGATTCGGGGGTATGATTTGGGGGTATGATTCGGAAAATATTTCGGGGCATGCTTTGCGCATATGGAATGCACAATGAGTTTAGTAGTATACAGTATAAGTTTAGTAGTAGTAGTAGTAGTAGTAGTAGTAGTAGTAGTAGCAGTAGCAGCTACTGTATCATGCCCATATATTCCCAGCTACCATAGCTTTTTCATGCATCAAATCCCGTGGGTCTTCGAACGAACGAACGTCATCTGCAGGCCTTTCTGGAAAACCAGCTCGTATGGGATCGCGGCATTGCGCAGAAACTCAGGACATGAAGAACCACACGAATTGCTTGAGGAAACCTGCCACATCTTCAATCATCAAAATCCACGTGATGACTGACCATGAAATCATGTGGATATCAAGCCGGCAAGCCACGGCAAGCCTCCGCATCATGAATTCTACAAGTCTCAATCAATCACAACTCCAAGTTTGGCACAAAGATCTGAGTGGTTTTGGCAAATTTGTTTGTGTGATTGTTCTCCTTTGAACATGAATCATAAGCACAAGGTATCATAGGCCCAAAACCACCGATACAGCTTTGGATATGAAATTTATGGCCGTGTTGTGACTTGCAATGTTTGCCCTATGATTGATCATGGTATGTTATACAGTAACAGGTGCAAAATTTAGTGAGATGGTTTACGACCAACAGTGACCAACAGTAACAGCGATTATCATCAATTGTCTAACATACATGATTTTGGGTGATTGATTTTGAGCAAATAACCACATGACCAGAATAATCATCGTGAAAACGATGACTAATGGATAATACATTTCATTGCATCCAATTGTTGGGAATCCTGAATATGGATAGCATGGATTACAATGGATTATAATTCCTCTATGAAAAACATCACCTTCTGATCCCGACTTCTGCCAAGCGACATCGGCCCTATTGACCTGGCACAAAGTCACGGTCGGTGTTGCGGTGAAGCCACCCAAAAAATGGCATACCATGTGGACTTTTACAGTAGAATACAATAAATACACTATGTAAATATATGTAAAAACCATCCAAAATATAGGACATGAAGTGGCTTGAATGATGGTTTTGATCCTTTTTTTTGGCGTATTGATCTGATTGGAAGACAAACAAATGGGATCTATTCCAGTAGGTCATCGTAAATGGTGATTTCAACTACAATCATGGGGATTTGCTCGCAAAAGTTGGATGAAATGGGTCCACAACCAACCATAGATTAGCATTTAAGTTTGACTTTACCCTCTGGTAATTTAACATAAGCTATTGAAAATGGCCATTCATCGTGGATTTTCCCACCAAAAATGGTGGTTTTGTCATAGCTATGTTAGTTTACCAGAGGGTAACCAACAATATTATCGGGAAGTTGGCCAACTGGGGATGTCGTTTTGGTGACCAAGAAGAGTAAGGACACACTGCAAAAAGCGAACGTTGTCTCATGAAACCATCACATGATATCAGAAGTGGATAATGCGGATATCAGAAGTGAACAATTTTGGGAGGAAACCAACCAAATTTATGGGGGTCCAACAGTACAAGCAGCAATATAGTGACTGACCCAGAAGAACAATGAGTATATAACCAGAATTTGCCATGACTAGAAGGTAAAAACCAAAAGAATAATGATAAACAATGGATTGTAGGTTGCTAATTCATTGTAGGAAATGGACTTTTTTTTTCATATAGGGACTCACCATTCCAGGCATGCAATAAATACTATATAATACAATATAACACACTGTAACCCATCTTCAAAATGCCTCCCGGCAAAAGCTATGACTAGAGTCATGTAACCAGCGCGTTTTCATGATCATGACCACTATGGATCACTATAGGCCACAGGCCCCATACAAAAGAAGGAAGGGAAAACAGATTTCCCAAGTGGCTTTCTCATTCCCCCCATCTGTCTGGGCAAGGAAAAAACAAATTTGCTTTTACATGTTCAACATTTGCCACAGCTGAATAAAGTATAACAGAGTCTTAAAATTACCCTGTGGTTCTTTAACATAGCCATGGAATAGCTGGCTAATTCTGGATGATTTTCCCACTAAAACCTCCATTTATAGGGGGATGTTCCATGGCTATGTTAGTCATAACCAGAGGGTTGCCCTCTGGTAAACCTACCTAACTATGGAGAAACACCATTTTTATAGGTAACTCATCTATAAATGGGCCATTTTCAATAGCAAACTGTGAGTTTACCAACCAGTCACCAAGAAAAACGGAGTTTCCCCGTAGATCATCACACAGGATTTCAAGTGATAGCCTCTGGTTATGACTAGCGCTTTGCGGGTTGGAAAAGCCCCACAATTTCTAATAGAAAGGTAAAACATGGTAAATCATCATTTGAATAATCTACTTCTATGGACAGTGGCTTCCATAGCTCTGTAAGAAATTACCAGAGGGCCACTGGACGGTGATGACATATTTTTTTTCAGATAACCCAAAGCCACCTATGATGAGGTCATCCTCATTTGCTCCGACATTCAGTTTGTCTGAAAAAGGCTATAACCCGAAAACAACATGCTTACATCGGGAAAATGCATGATGAATCATGAATTACTGTGGGTTAAACCAATATAGATGTGGAAAAAAAAAACATGGTTTCCTTGGAAATATGATCTACAAATGAAGCGGTAAACTCCACATCTTTCTGTTTGCACGTTTGCAGGAGGCTAATCCCGTTGTTTCCCATTGTACTCCCATGAAAGATGTTGGTTGTTGGTTACACCCCCATCTTGGACGGTTGACTATCTTCCGATTGTTGTTCATTATATTCCCCAATGATTGTTGCCTTCCAATTGTTGATGTTAAAATCCCTTTTTTTCCTTGTAATTATTGTTGGTTGTGGTTGGCTAATCTACTGGTTACTCCGAATTGTTCAGAGCCCAATCAAGTGACTTCCCTCCCACGTCAGACGTCTGACCCTCTGTGGCGTTCGGGTGTAGACGCCATTGACGTACCACTCTCCGGCACCCTTCACCTGCAGCGTCAAAAGATTGCGTAGGTTATGCCACATTTTCAGACACGCACACACATATGGGATATGTTGGATATCGACAATAATATATGAGATATAATGTGGAATACAATGTGGGATATGATCAACGCAACCAAATATTGTATGAAGTTGTTTCGTTAGGTCTTACTGTATACCATACATTTCTCGATATGATGTGGGACGTTTTGGTATGGGATAATTAGAGCATGGGATATAACATACCCAAATATCATGATCAAGTTCGGTAGATGATTTCTCCCTTGTTGTATAACATCTATATCTCTATAAATATATATACACATGTAATCTAAAAACATTTTTGAATAACACCCCCATTAAACCCGGAATAGTTGGGCATAACAACACCCAAACCAAGTAAATTGGATCGAAGAAACTTGGCAAACATTATCCGTCTTGGCCCCGATCATTGGTCACATTGGCCTTGGCAAATTGGGGGTTACCCTCTGGTAAACTAACATAGCTATGGAAAATCACAATTTTTGATGGGAAAATCCACTATTTAAATTGCCATTTTCAATAGCTATGTTAGTTCACCAGAGGGTACCCCATTCCCAGAAAAGTCCATTGAATTGAAACAGTAGCAGTGATATAGTAATTTCTGGGATTTTCACCTGGCATTCTTGTGGTATAGTATAAACCTCCATTTTGAGTATCCCCAACTATGTTTTGTAATGGACATTCAGGTATTAACCGTAATAATTAGTAATAGCAACAAGAAAAAGAATAAATAGCAGTAATACATGACATATCATAGCCCCCCAAAAAAAACATGCAAAATCGTATAAAATCATGTAAAAGCCCTATTGTTAATCTCTATAACATATAAAAATATACCCTCTGGTAATTTGAGATAGCTATTGAAAATGGCAATTTATAGTTGAATTGTCCAATAAACATTGTGATTTTCCATAGCTATGTTAGTTTACCATAGGGTAATCTGTCACATGTTGTTTCCTCTCACGTCCTGTCGCCGATTCTTTTCCAAACAACGGTGCCTCAAAGGAGGAACCCGACACATAGACGTGTGTGGACTGGCGGATGCTGTGGTGTCAATTTCTTTTGGGGATATAATGAGATATAATGGAGATATAACACCAACTATCATTCTAATATATGGGGACATGTATGTATTATATATTTATACATATACATACTTCTACATACACATACTGCTAAAAACGACGTTTGGAAAAAGTGGATGGGAGATTATGAACATACATTTTGAAACATCTGATAGAAATATCTATAAAGGATGAATATAAATCTCGGGATATAGCCCTGAGGAGTCCTTGTCATCTCCTTGGATGTGATGTTCTTGTGCCAAACCTTCGATATCCCCCGTTCAACGACATGTTTGTCTCTGTGGAATAGGATATTCAATTTGGTGCCCCAAAAAGTGATGTTTGTTCTATAACTACATAAAAATAACCGACCAAAATCAGCAGACTTCAAGCCTTCCCAATCAATTGATGCGAACAAATTGAGATATCCTGTCATTCCATTCCTTGCTACTGCTGCGCTGAGGTTAGGATCGGTTTGTTCTCGTGATGAAAGATTGAGGAAACCCAGTGGTAACCCAAACAATGGAGGCTTCAAGTTTGCCCCATACGTAGGGTGGGGGGGGGAACATCCCATGAAACAGAAGGCCTCAGCAACTGGTGGTGACCTGTCTCACTGGCTCGGACTAAACATGACCCATCCCCGATGTCAAGCCCGGATGTGAGACGAAACCCTGGTTGCTTAGGAGGTATACCGTATACACTTAGTAATGTCATTTGGGTTTGTCTGGAAATGTGTTATTTTGTTTACCCCCAAATTGCTATTTGAATCGGGAAACTGATGACTAACCCATGGTTTTGGGGTACACAAACAACTCAGACAACCCCATCTGCTACAAAAATGCTACCCCTCTAAGATCAACAGAGCAGATGCCCCGCAAGTCATCCAGTTACCTTCGCAGCCATGCGCGAGGAAACCGTCACTAATGCCCCAGTGGACATCGCGGGGTGAAACGATGTGGCGCGGTCTGGGATCTTCATTTTCCTCTGAGATTTTTGGACCCAAGAAAATCCTCCAAACTGTTCGTAAGTACCCAAACTTGCTTGGGGCCTGCTAGAGTAATGCCTCAAATTTTGCATGTTGAGGGGGAGGTGGGGGGATGTGGCTTGGTGGGGTGACTCAACTGGTTGATCTGGGGCCCTCTAAAACTTCTTCTGAGCCAAAAAATGAACCGCAAAAAACTGATGAGTTTACCCATCCGGAGAACTCACCTGGCGATTGAAATCACAATTTTCATAGGTACGAGTACCCTCTGGTTGCGACTAACATAGCCATGGAAAATCCCCCAACTAAATGGAGGTTTCGTTCGCTGGGAAAATCATCCAAAAATTCGCCAGCTATTCCATGGCTATTTTAGTCATAACCAGAGGGTAAATCCTGGGGGAAACCCCAACTGCTGAAGCCCCTCATGGTGTCTGATGACCTTCCACATCTGGGAATGGTCTTCAGGAGTGAATCATTCTTGATCTACAAATAGGAGAAATCCTACTCAAAGCTGCTAGAGATTCAACTTAAAGATAAACATGTGGCTATGAGTCAAAACCCTGGCACCTTCTGTTCACCCCAAAATAGCTGGGATTCATGGATGTTCATCCCATACAAATGGATAATAATACGTTTTGACTCATCCCCATGTAACCATCCCAAGTTTTGGATAATTCCTATGTAACCCTAAACATCACCAGGATATTCGCAGTTTTTTTTCCATACACTTGAGTTCCTAGCACTGGTATCATCACACTACTGGCCGGTTGGGGATTTTCCCACAATGGGGTCTGATGTTTGTCCCAAAATAAACCAGGTAGGTCAAGAACTCCCGATTCTTGATAGAACTATAGTTAATTATAGTCTCATAGATATAAATAATGATAATTAAATATGTCAAGAACTCTTAAAATTCTCATGATCTACCAATTTGTATGTTGTGCACTGCCCGCATGAAGCTTCCCGTGTCTGCCAAAAATTGCATCCAATCCCTTGTAAGGATAATCTGGACACACCGCGGCCAACGTGGCAGCCGATGTTTTTCTGGAAGAGCGTTGGCCCATTAGCAGTCGATGCACTTCATGTGTTTCCACTGGTTGTAGTCGATATGTTTCCTCAGTGTCCAAGCCAAAGTTGTCCAACACTCAGGGATTGAGCCCTATATGTTGCCATCTTAGTCGGGGGAAATGCTTGACACTTTCATAATATGGGCATGGTATACATATATGCCTTGATCTTCATTCCCTACTTCCAAAAGAATAAACAAACACCCAAAATGTTTGCGGTAAACATCAAATTCTGTGGCCTGGTGAATGAGGATCTAGGTACCTGTCAGATGACCGAACCCAAAATGATTGTGAAATCACCCTCATTCCACCGTTCCACAGATCCAATATAGACAATGCTCGTAGTTCAAGCTCGGGACTTTGGAGAGACAATGGTATCTCCAGGACAAGCCCTTCAAGCTGACAGTTCCAAATCAGGCATCTGACAAACAGGACAAGGTGAACATCGAACATCAATTCATTTGTTGGTACTATCCATGTCCATACAATGAACATCAAAACATACAACGTGGATGGTTGTGAAATCCGAATCACCAGTTGATAGTTGGCAAACATCCCATTATTTATAGGGTTTCAACCATCCAAATCCAAGGTGGTGCAGGATTTCGCAACCATCAACCGTATCAGAAATCTGACAATCCAGCAACCAAAAATCCATGCTAGTTGCTCGGACATTGATCCCATAAGTTAAGCTTAGGCTGTAGTGTTCGGGGTAGGGCGATCTGATCCGTCCAGTCTAAAGGCTTGATAACATTCCATAATAATGCATAATATAGAGGTTTTACATAGGGGATTATCATAGGATTTATACTACTAGGGGATTTATTGGAAATTGGTAGATATTATCTATGAATCCCATAATGAGATTTGGGACTATCTCCATTTTCCCATAATCTCACATTCTGGCGATCTAATCCCATTTGGCTTTGTCAAAACAGCGTACCCCACAAAAAGGTTCATCATGTTTTTTTAACAAAAACAACAACCTACCATTTACCCTCTGGTTATGACTAACATAGCAATGGAAAAATACCCATCCTTAATAGGGAAATCACCATGCTTATCATCTACAAAAATTGGCCATCTATACCATGGCTACCCTCCAGTAAACTAACAGTTTGCTATTGACAATGGCCATAGAAATAGTTGATGAATTCCCATTAGTAGCATGGTGATTTTCCATAGATATGTAACAGTTTACCAGAGGGTAGATCATCATTAATTCCTATGGATCACCATAAAATACTATTAAAATTCCATTAAATCACCATTTTCCTTTGGTTTTCCTATGGTTTTCATAATGGCTATGTTAGTCATAACCAGAGGGTCAGAGGTACAATTCCATTTTCAGACACGACCGGTAGGTCTCCCGGCATCATGGCTTTCAACCTGGGCCCAGGGCCGGCGCCGAACTTGGTGAGAACATCAAGGGAGAACATGGGAATATCCCATTAAAACATATGGATACTATTGGGATCACATGCATGACTATAACCAATGGGGGCAACAGAATCAACCATATGATTTATGGATATATAACCAACAACCAATATTTGGTATCTGGGTCAATCCAGTGAACGATTGTAATGGACGCTTCCGCCAAGGTTCATCTCCGTCATTTTATCACGTTTCCAATGATCAAATCAGCTATCCATGATTGAATGATGGTCAATTCACACAGTGGTCTACTCTTCATTGTTGTTGGTCAATATACCATTTATCCATTTAGCAGCAGGGTGATATCCTGTGTTCAATGCTTTACCTCCACTTTCTGCATCGTCTACACCCCATCAATACTCCACAATTATCTATTTGCGAAGGTTCCCCCACGTGTACCCTCATGTACTCCGACCTTTACACTCTCCCCATATGATGGCCTGTACCCCATCAGCAACCCCACTCAATTACAGGCGTGCCTGAAAATAGGACATCCCGCCAAAACAGGCCAAAACAGCCGTTTAGTGCGGAATATGATGATATATATATATAATTACAAATATGTATATATATATATATGATATATCATATCACTATACATCACTGTATTCGCGTAGCATATGTTTGGTCAACCGTTCAGAAACCCAACCCAGTTGGTCCCCTGGCATTGTGCTGGTATATCCTAGATCATCATAAATCATCTACATCCCCCGTTATATCAGGATCTATCAGGTCAGTTCCCCCTATTTTCGTTACCGGAATTCAAGACACCAGAGTACAAACGGACACTCCAAGTCATAAGTTGTCGTCCCATCCAACTACATATATCTTTATTTGTATCCACAATACCCCCCTAGAAACCCCGCTTCCGACTTTTCGGATCATATCGGATCCAGAAATATTTTGAGGCCCAGTTTTGAGGCTACGTTACAAACCTGGGGGGCGATTTTGCCAAGTCTCAATATGTTGATTTAATATACTGTAAATACCCATATGTGTGTTGGTTAAATCTCGATGTTTACTTGATTTACCTATACAACATGTTTTTTGGGTTAAATCCCAACTTTATCATGTTGTTAGTCGCAAAACCAGGTTATTGTCAGATTTCTATAGATATCCAATATGATGAACAATTATTTACCATTATCAAACGTTGTTAACCATTATAAATACCCTCTGGTACTCAAACATGGCTTGCTGGAACATCCACCATTTCTAGGGGATTTTCCCAGCTATAAACCTCCATTTATATGGGGATTTCCAATTGCCACGTTTGATGACATCGGACGGTATAAACCATGGTTCCAGGGATTTCCTGCGCCACCAAGTCGCTGCTTCATGGGTCCAATCTCCCAGAAGAACTCCACGCCATCATCGATGATGGCGCGGCAGGTGTCCTGTGGAGAAACCGGGCTGGGGTTGGCTGAACATCTATGTGTTTTTAAATGGTTAGGTTGGGTTAACAAATATGTATACCTATGGCGATGGGTCAAAACCCTGGCACCTTCTGTTCACCCCAAAATAGCTGGGATTCATGGATGTTCATCCCATAAAAATGGATAATTTCATAAGTTTTGACTCATCCCCATATGTATGTATATATATATATATACATATACAGCCTATGCAGAGTCCCTAGAAAGCACTCTGTTCATCCATCTTTCCAGCCGTGGACGATCCCTGAAATTCAAAAAAAATGGCGGGACGTGGCACAAGTCTGAGCCCCTATTGGTTGGACATAAATATCAAGGGTTACCTTCTGGTAAACTAACAGTTTGCTATTGAAAATGGCCATAGAAATAGTGGATTTTCCCATTAAAAATGGTGATTTTCCATAGTTATGTTAGTCTACCAGATGGTATCATCCTTACTTACCATCCAATCCCAACTTCACTTCACATAATTCACACTTCACATCGTGCCTGCAAATCATGCTTCATCGCCCATGGCTTGTCATCGCTCCCCATTCTCTGGCGGCGGCTCACCCTCCGCTCCTCCCATTGGTTTGGAGAGCTCAAACCTGAGACCAGGAAGACAAGACTGAGACCGTGGGTTTGGGCATGAAAGATTGCCAAACAAATTTGATTATTAAAGGAATATAACTATAGTGAATGGGATTACAAACCAATGGAAATTGAATATAGTCAACAACTATATTTAGTCAATGGAATTGCGAAAGCTCAGATATAAGTTGGTTTGTAGTATAATCCCATTGACTATAGTTATTCCCCATAATTCATAGTTAACCAACTTTAAAGTCACTTAGCTATCTAGGGGGCGCCACTTACCATTGGGAAACAGCCATCTAAGACTATCTGGGGAATATTCTTGCTAACTATCATTAATAGTCAGAGTCATTGTTATTACTTATTACTTCCATTAAATAGTATATTGAATCTTGGGAATATTGTGATATATATACGTTAATTTCGTGCATGTCTATTGCCATTGCAAGGGCAGCTCGTGATGACTCGCTGGGAAATAGAAACTCGTCACAACTCTGGGTTTCTTAAGTCATGGGGGATCCCCAAAGCCATAGGGGTTTAATACTTACTGGTGCTGAATGTAGGGAATGGGGGTTGCTGGGATGATTATGAAAATGGTTATTATAGGTCATGAAACCCCATTCCCCACTAAGCACCAGTGAGTCTAATTTTGGATGATTTGGGGTGGACCCCCATTTTGGGAAACATTCACAGGAAATTCATTTAGCAAAATCTGAGTGTTGAATCAACCGTTTTCTTGGAGGAATCTCCATCTGTTGTTGGTGAATCCAAGTTGTTTCTTGATTGTGGAAGCTGTTTGGCCTGTCAATCTACTCTCTGGTAAACTAACATAGCTATGGAAAATCACCATCTTTAATGGGAAAATCAACCATAGGTAGGCCATTTTCAATAGCTATGTTAAATTACCAGAGGGTATCTTGGGTGAGTTGCTTGTGTTTGTCTAGTTATCCCCATGTCCCTGGGAGATTGCTTGGTGAAATCGTCATTTCTGGAAAAATCACCGGCGTTCTGGGTTGCTTAATCACCAATAGAAATGTCGATAAGTAATTCATCATTTCTGATCGTTTCTGCTTGGTTAACACATCGCTTCTGGTTCCTTAAAGCAACATGTTTTGATGTTGGGTATAGTTTCAACTTGAAATGACGCAGCTTCATGATCCGTGCGCGTGCGCTGAGGCAACTAAAGCGGCCACAGCCATGGTGGAATCTCTTGGGTACTTCATCCGAAAAAGGACTTTTGCCTGAGGAACAATTCATGCCGCACGTTGTTCCTCTCTCTGTTTTCTATGGCGCATCATCCTTGACACTGTACTCACCAGGATCCTCACCCCACCATCCACTCATATGACGAAGGCCGATTTGGCATCAAGAGCCCCTGCTGATGGTGTAAGTATAGTTGGATACATACTACTACCACCAAAAATTCCACTATATCCAATATTTATAATCCATACATTCCAATTTGAGTTGGTTATAATGTCAACCCTTGATTAATAAACCATGATATTAATTAGGGGAGTAATCCCCAAATAGTCATATGAGTCACAATCTACTACTTAAATGGTACCCCCAATGAAACAGCCGTTTGGGGCGCCTTGGACCAAGCCCTCCGCGATGGTGGAGGCCGGCGTGCCCGGAAGCCAGCGCTCACCGGTCCTGGGCGATGTTTCCCACCGGAAACCATTCATAGTTGATTGGAATCATCGTGGGTTAATCTAGGAAACCATAGGAAAACCATTGGAAAATGGTGATTTTTCATGGGATTTTATGGTGATCCATAGGGATCATTGATGATCTACCCTCTGGTAAACTAACAGTTTGCTATGGAATATCACCATCTTTAATAGGTAAATCAACTATTTTTATGGTCCATTTTCAATAGCTATGTTAGTTTGCCAGAAGGTACTGCCATTGTGCCTTTGATATATTCTATTGGTATATTATTATTGGTGATTAATCACTATAAATAGTCCATCAATCGTGATATAGCCTTAATATAATCAATGGCGATTAATCGTACCATCGGAATGATCAATCACCATATCAATGGTGTATTGTCGGACTATGATTAATGTGGGTAAAACAATGCCATAAACCACCGATGACTTGGGAATGGATGGGAATGGTTTATGCCCCTATATATATATATATATGAAATCGGGGATGGATATGATTGTTTTACCAGCATTCACAAGAGACCAGAAGCAAATGAGACGATCTACTAGAAGCCAACATCACCTAGTCACGTGGCGAAGTTTGTCTGCGTTGACTTGAAGCAGTCTGGATCAAGGATTGCAAACTTGATTACATGTCCGATAGCGTGGCTCATCTGAACATGTAAGCATGGGCGAATCAGTTTCTCATATAGATATAGAATGTGTCAACGTTCTTGGGCAGCGTTGTTTCGCTTGGTCGAGTCGCACCGCAGTAGGGTAGGACCACAGAAACCCCCTTCTCAATCCATAGCTTTCGTGGGATGCACAGCATGACCGAAAAACCAGGAAAGACTGGACATCCTCGGTTAGACCCGTTACCACCGAATCCCCTTAGTTGATCTGAGTTGTGTCAAGTTGGATTTTCTTTTGAACTTGTTTGATCTATAGCCACTTAGATCCCTACCATTGTACCGCCATCAATAGGCTGCAGAAGGGACCCCAACATCTTCCATATTAAAACTACCCTTTTGGGGTATGCCCCATTGATGGTCCACTTTTTTTTTAAAACTAGTCACTAGTCGAACCGGCATTGTTCATGGTTACCCTCCAGTAAACTAACATAACTATGGAAAATCACCATGTTTAATGGGAAAATCAGCTATTTCTATGGTCATTTTCAATAGCTTTTTGTATGTTTCCCAGAGGGTAATCCAAATTCCTTGCCAGTTGAAATGCCATAACCATTCCTTCTCCCTCTCGATTCTATCCCAATTTGTCCCATTGAACCCCCCAGGTTGCCATTGGCAAGTTGCCATCGAACCGATGGTTGTATATCCCATTCATATCCCAAGTAAATAAGCATCCCATTCTGTAGCATTGCCATTCAACATCTATATAATATAAATGTTAGAGTGTATGTTCATATCTCATTTAACATTCAAAAAATATTGAATATCTCCATCATTTACCATCTGGTAAATTAACATAGACCCTGGCAGTCATCGGGATTGGAAGATTAGTTTCCTCTAAAAATAGCTATCCTCGGGGTCTATGTTAATACTGAATATCTCCATCATTTACCCTCTGGCTATTTAACATAGCCATGGAAAATGGCCCATTTACAATAGATGATTTATGATGATTTTCCTATTATAAATGGTGATTTTCCATGGCTACGTTAAATGACCAGAGGGTACATTCCTGGCCCCAAAAAAAAACGGCGAATTCAGCAGGCCATCTCGCCGGGCGACTGAGAGGAATAGACGGTGATCTCGGGAGATTTCAGCCTGAGAGTCTCCGGGCAAAAGACCAGCCACCCCAGGTCCGTAGGGCCGTGGTGCTCATGGGGATATCATTGGAATATCATGGGGAAGATCTTGTGGTATATCTGGGAATCCAAGTATGGAACTGACAACACCCCAGGAATGACTGATCCCCGGGAAACAACTTTTCAACTGCTTTGTGAGGTTTGGGTTCTTTTTGTTCAGCAAAAAGTGTCCGAAGCCCGTGTTTTACTGCTGGAACTCAGATAGATGTCACAAGCTTAAGATTCCCAAACTGACACATGTTGGTCATCGTGAGTATGAAACATGATTACGCCCTATTGAACCAACCGACGACTAAAGAATTCTAAAGTAACCTGGAAATGTTGAGGGACGCCGATTATTAATTTGCATGTTTGGACTGTTCTTGTTGGATCCCACACCAGGGGAAGCATGCATTAAATTGTCGTCCCACAAAAAGAACTTCCATTGCATGGACAAGAATATCCAGGGCGTTTTTTGTTTAATCACCTGCAGAGTTCTATACTCAGTCATCCTGGTTAAACCTAATGTATAGTTCTTTGACCAATTTGATAGTAATTCTGATGAACCAATTGGTTTTGTACAGCGTCCTGAAGTTGACGCCCAGCATCTTCTCCGTCCGTGGAGATGATCAAATTGATCCACTGGAGCAATAACCAATACATTGGTGTCCACTGGAGCACCAAATCTGTTGCTTAAAATCAAAGTTGATCAATTTTCTAAACATCAAATCAAATCAAATGTGTTGGTTCTAAATGTTCTTAACATCAAAACATATAAAATCACTGTTTCTTTACATCCACATTCCCATGATTACCACAAGGTACTTGTCCCATACCCATTTACCAAGTCTCTGTACCCATCCCCGGGTGGCGCGACGTGTCACTACGCAGCATGGAGAGCAAATGCTGCTTGAAGTCGGCCTGAGGAGTTTCCAGGTGTCGTCGATGATTTTTCCATGGTGTTTTCAATGATGTTTTCCATACTGTTCCCTGATTGTCCGCGTATTTCCAATGTTTTTTCCATGGATTGTCCATGATCTTCGCTGCTGTTCCATGATTTTAAGTGTATTCTCAACAGAACTCAACCCATAACTCAAAACAAGTGGTTTGGAATGCTCTCTGACTGGATTCCTGGCCATGGGCTGTTTCAACCAATAAACATGTGTAATCCGGAAAGGATGATTGTTGGTTGGGCATATGCGATACGAAACTGAGGGCTAGTAATACTAATGTAATATTGAATAATATTACCAATGAAAAACAAATTTGGTTGTACCACGTTATACCTTACCAGTTCAATAAGGGATTTATCAGTTTGGTTCATCATGATCAGGATTCATAATCGGCTAACCAAAATTGGAGTGCCTTGGTAAAGGCAAGATTCCCAGAGAGTAACCAACCATCATCCCCTAAACACCATAAACCACATGGGATAGAACTAGCATGAACTAGCACATTCCTGATAGAACCTGTAGTTGGAAGGTGATCAACATTCACTGCAGAAACAGTTCAAGCACAAACAAGACATAGCAAACAAACCAAAAATTGTGGATGTTAATGAACGTTGGATGTATTCCAACAAATGACCATTGGTACCAAAAGTTTCAGTCCCAGTTAAGAGAACATTCTGGCAATGTTGCCTCCACTGCACTGGCTAGGCAACATGTTAATTTATATGTCCAAGATCCGACCAATAACTATGATACCAACCATCCCAATATCCGAAACCCAATGAAATTGAAGATTATTTTTTACGACCCTCCCTACAGTAATACATTTTTTGGAATCGCAACCACCATTTTTCCATATTTCCTAGTAAATAAACCATAGTATCATTTCCATTTTGTTCCCATTAGTTGTTGATGAACCCCGATATTGATATGCTATTCCGACTACGTTCCCATCATCTTCCTCAAGTGTGGGTTATATTCCCATCATCTAGCCCTATTTTTTTTTGTCAAGATCAAACATAGCATCCCCCATCCCCATTGATAATAATCCTACTGACATCTCATTAAGCCAAGCATCATGAATCCATCATTGGTCCATATGTTTCTCATTAAACCATCCATAGCATCATGTACCATGGTAGGTTACCCTCCAGCAAACCAACATAGCTATGAAAGTGGACCATTTCTAGATGATTTACCTATTAACAAGCGTGATCGTCCATAGTCATTACTGGAGGGTAACCTCTGGTAAACTAACATAACTATGGAAGATCATCATTTTTAATGAAAAAAATCCAATATCAATGGCTATTTTCAATAGCTATGTTAGTTTACTGGAGGGTAACCCCAATTATTGTGATTGGCAACGAGGATGACTCACCATCTAGTGCACCTCGGCAGGTTTCATCAACTCCGTGTGAAACGCTGCGTTGCAGCCTGCGCGGTGAAAGTCGTCGTGCTTCCCGTCGCGGTTCAGGCACCGAACAGTTCAAGAAGGTTTACTCTCCGGTAAACTAACATAGCTATGGAAAATGGCCCACCTATGGTTGATTTACCTATTAAAATGGTGATTTTCCATAGTTATCTTAATTTACCAGAGGGTAACAAGGTTTATGTTGTGGGAAAGAATGTGGAACAATCATCCATCGGTGGAGAACAACATGGATAGGATAATATATTCCCTGAAACTCGTGGATGACCCAAACAGCTATGGTATTTACCAACCAAGATGGGGATGTACCCAATAAACATGGAGATATGAATGAGAATATAGGGGAGATCATATGGGTTTTGGTATGTTTTGGTCATCCCACCATAACGAATGGGATTCCCAATGTGGAAATGACATGGAATGACCATCCCTATGGCTATACAACCTAGGTTGCATGGCGATGCAACTGCTCAAATGTAGAGAACCCCAACCACAACAACTTCCGGGATATCAAACAGTCAAATTGTGATCCACCCTGAAGCAATCGAACATGGCTAGCTGGAAATCATTGTCAAGTCCTGCCCTGACCTTCGGACTGCTTCCAACGCATCCCGAATGTCCTGGAACCGACTGCATCATGGAGCCGCACTGCCCATGCCACGCAATTTTTGGACACCAGCCCGAAGTTGTGGAGCGCAGTTTTGCACAAATCCCCATACACATTGACGAGCCCACCCTTGCTCATAACTTTGCCAATGGGTGCCACGTGCATCAGCACCGACTCGGAACAAATGCGATACTGCACATGGTTGCGGATCATAGAGCGCAGAGCTGGTAGGAGCATACCTGTTGCATGGAGATCCTTTGGAGTTGCTCATTTTGAGAGCATTGGTGCCGTGTTACCAGAAGATAACCTGGACCAAGGAATGGGCAGATGCATCGACTCGCGCAGATTGACACCAAACTGGGCAAGTAGAGCTGTCTCTGTTTATTGGCTCCGGCAAACCTGAATCTATTCAGCCAGTCTGGATCTATTTACAGTATTGGTTCATAAGTTACTTAGCGTATCTATTGCACCAGTGAGAAACAATAAAAATTGAATTGTTAAACAAAAGGTGGGAAAAACACAAAAAGTCAACAAGTCCAACACTTTGGCTTTTTGAGAGTCAAGATAACGAAACATCGAAAACATAAAAAACGAAAAGTCGAAAAGTCAAGAAGTTGGAAGAAAACTTGTTAATGAAATCCTGCTAGATCTGATAAATCTCATAGCATCCCATGTTTTTGGAAATAATCCCATGCTAGTACTAGAGTATTTTCAGGCTTTCAGGGCCCCCAACTTATTACTTAACCCATCCAATTGTAGATATCCATTAATCATTACCCTCCAGTAAACTAATATAGCTATTGAAAATGGCCATCTAGTTCTAGTGGATTTTCCCATTAAAAATGGTGTTTTTCCATCATGATCTTGAGACCTCAGGATGGTCTCCAACGGTCAATCCATGGAATCCAATCACCACTTTCAGCATTGCCGTTGATCCCTGGTTATCCTGGTTTTCTTTTAAGGAAATGTCCATGTTTCTAGATGGTTCTTCCGACTCAAAACATATCAAAACATATCAAAACATCCTAAAACCCAAATTACCAAAGGTTTCACCATAACGCCATCCTCCAGAAAAGTCAATGGATGTCAATGGTATATTTCAGGTACATCAGTTGGAGATATATCCCCAATTTCTGTGGCTTTATGCGAGTATCTCTATCTTAGGGTCCTCAAATTCCCACTGATTCATTATATCGTAGGGCCATTATTAATAGCTATTAACCATAGAAACCATTACTAACCATCATTATCAACCACTATTAAGCCACTATAAGCCACTATAAACCACATAGAAACTAAAAACCACATAAAAACCAAATTCCCACTGATTCATTATACCGGAGGGCCTTTAGAAATAGCAACTATCATTATCAACCACTATAAACCACCTAAAAACCACTACAATCTTGAGATCAGCCTTCCGGACCCTTGGACCGTCGTCCGGAAAAAAACGTCGCCTTTGAGGTCCGCCACCTTCTGGGCACCTCGCTCCTGGAACGGCGAACCGTTGGAAAACCCGGCAAAGAACATGGAGAAACGTACATAGCCATGGAAAACCATAGGAAAATGGTGATTTAATGGGATTTTAAAGGGATTTTATGGTGATCCATAGGGATTTGGGTGTATTCATCAAAATAGTTGACCAATAATCATTTAATCAATCAACCACTATAGTTATATAACCATTAGCTCAACCATTAAGTCACCTGTAAATCATGAATCAACCATGATTTATCAATCATTCATCACCCAATCAATGGGAAACCGGAGCACACGGGTGCCTTGGCCAAGGCTTTGGCCGCCTGCAGCGCGGTCAAGGTGCCCGACCTGTGAGGATCGAGATCGAGGAACAAATAGGGATGTAACTTGATTAATTCACTATCCCACATGCTCCATGGTGCTGGAATATTTACCAACATTTACCCTAAAAATCAACCAAATGTAGGTAAATATACCATATATGGAGCACATGGGTATGGTTGATGAATGGGGGATATAACGAACGATGATTTTCATGGGGTTATCAACCAACGGGATATAATCTAACCAATAAACACAGTGATTTCATGGGATCTAAAAGTGATTTATGATAGCTAAGTTGGTTTATAACTCCAATAACGGTTGGGTTTATGGTGCATATAGTTACTATGGTTTATAAACCAAGTTATAACTGGGGGGGGGGACCACCTTGGATTCAAGGAATAGGGATCTATAATGATCTGTATAGATACAATGGGATATATGAGATTGTTAGTCGTTCACTGGATTTCTATTTTCAACTACCCAACAAATAAGGATATAATGGGGACTTGAACCAAACATTTGATAGGGATATGTCATTTGGGATCAGTGGGGTTAACCAGGCCAATTATAGTAGGAACATAATGTACATATGTATATATATATATATATATATTGTGATATATATAAATTATATATATATATATATAAATTTATAGAGACATAGCGGAATTTAACTAACCAATCTAACCAAAATATGAAAATGGGGTATACCCCAAAAGAACATGTTTTGGGAAACTGATGATTCATCTAGTGGATATCGTCGCCGTCGGGACCTGCAGTTTTGGAGGATCATCCGTCAACCCCCCCTACAACCACATTTAGATATATTTAGTAATTTGCAATCAGGTGTAAAACATAAAACCACATAAAACCACTTAAATTTCCATTTAAACCCTGTGAAATCAAGTTTCCCCATTGTATGACACCATTTCAGCACTCGTTAGTTCGTCAAATCACCAAGGCTCACCCTTCCTGGATCTTTGCGACATCTTCCCCCGACGCAACGCATTTTGTTGAGCTCCCCGCAAGGCCACGCCGCAAGGGAAGAGGCGATTGGCCACCTGAAAACGTGAAACCGCCCGATCCAAAGGATGTAATAACCGCACCGCCAAACATTTGGGATTTAACATGATTCAACATGATTTAACAAACTAATGCAGTTCATACCCAATTATGATGATTCATAGTATTTGATTGGTTTGATATTGATGGCATGTAACGCGCTATCATGGGAATTGACGCGTATGGATGATGGATTTGCCAGTATAACAATTCCTATCACATTAGCGGCTTTCTATTCCATGAAACCCAAAGTACATCCAAATTAATTCCCTACACATTGAATATTAAAAAACAGCGCAATCCCAGTTACCCTCTGGTTATTTAACATAGCCATGGAAAACCACCATCTTTGATAGGTAAATCACCACAACTCATCTATAAATGGGCCACTTTTCATGGCTATGTTAAAGAACCAGAGGGTATATTCCCATAAACTTGGCTCCCATCCTTCTTCCCAAGGCAAAGGGCCTGGCAGGTTCCGCCAGTCTTCTCCGACACTTCCTGGTGCGAAGTGTCTACGGAAGGTGCTGGAGAAGGCCCTGGGCTGAAGCAAAAAT
Source organism: Symbiodinium sp. clade C Y103 (assembly GCA_003297045.1). Taxonomy (NCBI): domain Eukaryota; class Dinophyceae; order Suessiales; family Symbiodiniaceae; genus Cladocopium; species Cladocopium sp. clade C. The sequence goes on along the minus strand of BGPT01003096.1, from coordinate 13,002 downwards.
CAAACAAAAGAAGTTCACCCTCTGGTAAACTAACAGTTTGCTATGGAAAATCACCATCTTCAATAGGTAAATCAACTATTTCTATGGTCCATTTTCAATAGCTATGTTAGTTTACTGGAAGTTTGTGTTTCGAATTGTTTCAATGATTTTCAATGGATATTTCAAGCCAAAAACAATGGATCTCACCAGAACTGAATAGTGGACATGTCACTCAAACATTGATTTAAAGGGACATGTCGATTCAATGGGTTGATCTAAGGGAAAATCTACAGGAAACCATGGATTTTCCCATAAAATATGGGGGGGTTCCTGTAAATTTTCCCTTAAACCAAGTGTAATCAAGAACAGTGGCATTTTTACCAGCAAGTACGTTTGTCGGCGAATTGATTCATATGAGGGAAAATTCATATAGTGATGGCAATGAAATCTCCCAAAATTGCCACTTGAACAAGGAATGTGGTGATTAACTATGGGATGGAAAGATGTACCATATTGCACGAGAAATTCCCGCTTTAGAGGAATAAACATGTTTTCCAACTTCCTATTTCCTATTTGGCATGATGGATGTTGGTTGGATATATAGGCGCCATGCTACACATCCATTATTGAGAGATACATGTGTATACATATATATATATATATATGCCGTAGCCCAAATGTAATTGCACAACAGTTCATTGAGTCTGCACAATGCTGATATAGGAAATCATGATGCATGTAAGCCCCGCAAATGAAGAAACTGGGGGTTTAAAAGGGATATCATATATTATGTATAACAATAAAATATTGGGATGTGATGGATTCTATAATATTGGGATATGCTACCAACATGATATCTCGATGTGGCTGGTTACAAGGATTTACAAGGTATTCTTGTTATGGGATATCTCCCAGTCCCTATTGAATCTAATGGGTTTTCTTGCCCACGATTTCAAACAGAACTAGCTTTCTTGACTTTTGTTTCCCCCCTGGCTTGGCGAAACACTCGGGGCCAGCGCAGTCATTGGAGGAAATCGACCACAGGTCGGAGACGTGTGTGGATACAGGGGGGTTGTTCCCCATAGTCAACAGACCATAGATCACGTCCAGTCATCCCATCTCATCTGCGGCGACAACCCAAATCACTTACAACATACCCTCAAGATCGTACCTAAAATCCCTCCCCCCCGTTGCGCGTTCTAAACTCACAACCTCTATAATTTTTGAAGCCTGAGAGGCTATCATTTTAGAACCTTGAGAGTTTGGTTACACTAGCCTTGTTGTGGTATGAATTGATTCCAATAGACCACAAGAAAAGGTCATTGGTTCGAGGTGCCAAAAAAAGGAACCAAATCTTGCACAGAGGTGCAAACAATGTTTGCCAAAGACTAACGAGAATGCCAATCAGAATGCCATGGCCGCTACGAGGACACCCGATAAAATCAAACGATCCATGGACAAACCAACACAAACCGTTTGGAATCTTGAAACCGGAAAAATCGGTGAAGTTGATGATCATTGTCGAGCTCACACATTCGCACTAATCAAACAAAAATCATAATGCATATAGGTGTACCACGAACTCTTCAGTATTGTCTTATCGGGAACACTGAAAGGGTCCGTATCATTTGTAATTACTTCCTTAAAAATCTTAAAACGTTTTACCCTTCGGTAACCAAACCGGCGTTTGCAAATCCCCAACCTACATGGTGTTTTCTAGCTGGGAAAGTCATCGAACTATATGGAGACGTTACAGCAATCCAGGTTCGCCAGAGGCTAGCCATTAAATATCCATTCTTAACCATTGACCATTTTTTTAGCAATACTACCCTCTGGTAATTTAACAGTTTGCTATTGAAAATGGACCCTAGAAATAGATAGAAATAGTTGATGAATTCCCATTCATAGCATGGTGATTTTCCACTTCGCAAACTGTAACAGTTTACCAGAGGGTAATCCATATATTTTCCCATGGTCACTGGAGATATCTTTGATACACTGCGGATGACCCCATGGTGACCCATGGCGACCTCCCCCGTCAGGCCTTTGGAAAATTTGAGGATTCACCAGTCGGATGGGTACCCTCTGGTAAACTAACAGTTTGCTATGGAAAATGGCCATAGAAATAGTGGATTTTGCCATGAAAAATGGTGGAATTCCCATAGCAAACTGTTAGTTTACCAGAGGGTACCTGATTCTCAGACAAAGCCATATATACCCTCTGGTAAACTGTTACAGTTTGCGAACTGGAAATCACCATGCTATTAATGGGAATTCATCAACTATTTCTAGGCTCAATTTTCAATAGCAAACTGTTAGTTTACCAGAGGGTATCATATATGATCATATTATCATTGGTCAGTTATATCCTCGTGATATCCTCATGATATCTCATCCCGACATTTTACCTGATCAATCCATCAAATCCACTTGTTCATACATTTAAATACCTATACAATTATACAGTAATGGCAAAACGGCAGGAAAAAACATATGTCAAATCCTATAAAATCAATCTATAAAACCAGATTACCATCTGGTAAACCAACATAACTATGGAAAATCACCAATTTTAATAGGTAAATCATGGCAAATCAACTATTTCTATGGCTCGTTTCCAATAGCTATGTTAGTTTACCAGAGGGTACCCATGAAAAGCCGAAACTCTTCCCAGCATCCCATCCCATCGCCAAAAATCACCGCCGTCTCACCTCGCACAGACTTTCCGCTTCATCATCCGTGAGGCCCACCACCTCGGCGACGCCGAAGCAGACATGGTGAGCCAACCATCTGGTTGATTTCACCAGAAAGTGGGACGTTTCACCCAGCAAAATCCATGGGATTGATATGGATTGAATTTTGGATTTATGTGGAATTTCACGCCAGTGATCAGTATGAGGATGTGGAATTTCACTCCAGTGAACCAACTGATTTCAAGTAATTTTAAGCAATGGATGGATTGAATCAGTTGGTTGAAATCACTGTTCACTGGAGCGGGAATCCAATCGAATCGTCTTGGATGGTCAAGGGCCAATACCATGCTTTTCGTACTGGAATTGGATGGGTCCATCCCTAGGACAATACCAATGACCAAAAATATGGATTCTACCCATACTAATTCCATCCCCCCTTTCTTCAACGTTTCTGTACTGTTTTCTGATCAACATCTCTCGATGCAATGGCATATCCACTCTGGAAAACAAAGATAAAATATGTTCAATTAATTTGCTCTTCACCAGCCCGTTGATCCAGTTTTGTTGCACACATCTGCATTTTCTTGGTGAGCAACTATTTTCTACCATAGTATTGTTGGTGATATCTGTGATTTCTCGGTGAAACCCTGCTTTTTTAGGGTTGAACAAATCACACGTATTCACAAATCACATCCAACTCATGCAATTTTCACCGGGTTATAGTAATCTCCAAAAAAAAACTAGGAAATTCTATAAATTTCTGGGCGTCATTTTTCTGATCAGCAGCCGATCTTCACCAAACGTTTGGCGAATTCTCATGGTCAATCTACCTGAGCTGCCTGGGCTGCCGCTTCGGCACTGAGATCATCTTCTGCGGTTCCTTGCCCTCCTGGCCGAGAGCTCCGTGGCCCCAGATGTCTGAAATTCTCATGGAATATCATCCAGCTATAGCTGGTGATATTGTATTATATCCTAGTTGAAAAGAAGGAACATACACACAGAAAAAATCAAAAACACCAAGTTGTACTTGGTTTATGTTGGTTTGTATCATATTGAAGAAAGAAACACACACCATTTCTGGTGATAATTGGCTAATAGCTACTATATCCCATTGAAACATTAACCAGTTTGCGATGTGATTTCAAAATATCCCTCTATACCTCGCTATAAACAATTTAATTGAACCCAGGTACATGATATGATTTCAGAATATCCCATGAAATACCTCATGTTACTTTGCTTTGATTCCCCATGTAATATCTCATAATATCGCATTATATATAAATGTGAACAATTTTACCCTGTTCAAGGTCGTCCCGATGTGGAGTGTCGATATGCGGCTTGAGCCATACATCATGGCCAATCAAGGTCGGCGAATTGACAGACCTAATGACTACCTATGCTGTACGGTGGTATGCCCTAGTCCCTTTTAGCACCCCCCATGTCCGCCGTTGTTTCAAAAGGCGGACACAGGAGAAGGGACATCAATGAATTAAGTATGTACCATGCACCTACCACGAAATCTGTATGCACATGACTTGTGTTTCACCCACTCCCGATGGAAGGGATCCACACTAGTCCTGGTCGATTACCCGACCGATGCAATGGGGTAGATGTATCATACAGCTGAACACACGACCCAATTCAAGCTATCTAATCAAGTACGCCTGAGGAGATGGAACGCGACCGTTGGTCGGGAGAACCATGCTACTCTGTACATAGAAATAGACAACTATCTATGGATCTGTTCAAAAATGAATTAACTTGGAGATTGGGAAATTGATGTGAAAACTAAGCTAAGCAACTCTACAAGCCTCGCTCAGAGTCCACTCAGATGACATACTTCAACATCNTGATGTGAAAACTAAGCTAAGCAACTCTACAAGCCTCGCTCAGAGTCCACTCAGATGACATACTTCAACATCATCCGTAGTTGTAGTGTTATTGTTGAAGTTCACTCAGTTCGTTTCTTCTTCCATTGTGGTGCTGATTTGTCCCCTCCAGGTGGTGACTTG
>BGPT01003095.1:34256-49861 GCA_003297045.1 Symbiodinium sp. clade C Y103 | reverse complement strand
CTCCTATAGGCAAAACTTGTGTTTCGATCCTATAGTCTTAAGCTTCTCTTCTTTTGGAAACTTCCGCCACCCGCCTCGTGCGGGTTTTACTTGTATTGTATTATATTATATTATATTATATTATATTATATTATATTATATTATATTATATTATATTATATTATATTATGTTATATTATGTTATGTATATATGTATATGTATGTGTATATGTATATGTATATGTATTTGTACATGTATACAAGTATATGTATCTGTATATATATATGTGTATTACTCAATAACTTTCATCAGATATATACTGTTATGATCCCAAACAAGGACAAATACCTGACTACCACACCCGGTACCTAAGTGGCTATTGCAATTAGATCTGAAACTGATATTCTTTGCCATTGACAAAACATGCACTGCACTGGTCTTGAAGTTGCCTTGCATTTTCTCCTCGCAGGAGTGCTGATGGGACCATTGTGTTGTGCTCATTCTGAGTGGCGGATTTGAGGAAGGTCAAAATGAAGAAGTGTTGGTCAAGCTTTACAGTTGGAAAGGGACAAAAAGCCTGGTCCGAAGTTTGATAGATTCTGGCAGTTTTGTGTGGCAGTGAGTGAATCTGCCAGCTTTTTGACATTGCTTGTTCGCCCTCCGAGCTGTTGCGGTCTCACAGCCGCTGGTATTCTTTACACGTCAGACCCGTTGGTACCGATTTTCGCAGAAAATAGAACCTGCTGTCAGCTGTCGCCGATATGTATCGACTCATTTGTTGTGCTTTGTCCTTGAAAGGAACCGTGGAAACTGCTTTGAAATGAAGCCGCCTGAACTTTTCCTTTGTTCGGAGTATGTGTCTTTGCTTGTGTGCAGGCCTTGCGACCAGGCGGTCGTTTGTTAGTTCATGACTTCATGGCCAGCAACTCAAAGTGCTGTTTTCTTATGATTGTTTGCCAAAGACGACGTGAACAAGAATTATGGTTGGAGCCTATCGAAGCAGTGTTTTCCATTGTTTTTCCTTTCCTTCACATACGCATGTAGCAGATTCCTTGTAGGGACTCCTTGTAACTATATTTTATTTGGAGTGCTTCGTTTCTTGTGTGCTGCATCAACGTAGCATGCAATCATTTGTACAGAGTAGTCCGAAAGTATTCCAGCTAAGGTCAACGATAGCCTGGATGGCCCCGCTTTGGGAGCACTTTGGGGTGTCTTGCCAGCAGGAAGGTCAACTTAGTTGCCTTGCCCTTGAGTTCCTTTGGTTCCCACGATAGTCCGCTGCATTGGAATGTTAGTCTCTCGCCGCAAGGTCAGCAACACTTCTATGGGTGTTGGCAACCGTTACAACAGCCTGGACATGACGTGACTATCCATGATACATCTTAGACTCTGTCTTAGATAATCTTATATAACTTATATATATATATACACATATAACTTATATTGTATAAAGATTTGACTCCAGCTCCTCGGGATGTGGAGAGGGGACGCAGAGCTGGCCCTCTACACGTGGCTGGAGGCCTTCAGCATGTGACAGTCAACGCACATGGTCTTGGACTTTGTCCAGCAGAGGTGCTTTTCTCAGAATTTTCCAGCGTTTCTTCTTGTTTCAAGAGCTGGAGACTGAAAAGGAACTCCTTCCAGGAGTGGTTGCTTGAGTCTTTCGGAAGGTTCTGCACAGACTAAACCAAGGCTCTGCAAACACTAACTCCCCCAACAACTAGCTCAATTGATTTGATTGGAAATAGGAACCCCTTCAGTGATGACTGGTCTATGTCAATTAAAAAAACCATTTAGCACGAATAAGCTGCCAAAAACCACTAGCTGAAATCTGAACTTCACTTGGTATTTGCCATGCTAAGATCATTCAGCGAATGGGTCAAGCTGGCTTCGAGCAGCAGAAGTGCGAGGCTCACGAGATGATTCAAGGTGCCACCAGTGGACAACGTCAGACAACTGGCCACTGCAATGACCTGAACTGCGCGAATCCCGTTTGCAAAAACACAATGTGGCCTGTGGCCAAACTATTGGACGCCAGTATCCAAGACATTTGAGACTTTGTGTGCTTCCTTGGGGCTCTTTGCTCAAACTGCTACAAGCTGACCTGTCTCAGCTTCATATGCCAGGTATGACAAAACTTATTGTCGCACACAAGTCTGCGTGACTGTGATCTTGGCAAATGTAGCACCTCTGAAGTGCAATGCTAGCAGCTTCTACCAGCCTGACATGAGCTGGCAGAGTTGGTGCTCAAACGGGCACCCAATCCTGACAATTTTACGCCTTCTGGGCTTAGAGAAAAAAGAACGCGCCACGCAAAAATTGTGCCTCTGAGCCTTCTGAGCATCTCAGCACATCACAAACTTTGTTCTGACCCAAACAACTGATGCACCGGCAGCTTGGCTCAGAGCACCTGTGTCAATGACTAAAGTTCCTACCACAAAATGCGTGAATAGCTGACCTATTTTGAGGCAAGTTTGCAGAAAAATAGACTTTACGGGATAATTTGTTTGTGTGTTGCAGCCACATTGGTGCTGAGCAATTTGCGCTGTGCCTAAAAGCAGACAATGTCAGAGGCGTGCGGCCTGCCGCAGATGTGGCGGCCAATATCCGAAAAGATCTGGGATGATGGTGATTAGGGACATATGGGGACCTGCTACCTACAGACGTTGGGAATAATGTATTCGAGCTATGACTGCTCATGGCGGATGACTCTGGATGATCTGATTCCCAATGGATGCAATTCTAGTCTTCTCAGAATATTCCTTTGGCATTGGATGGTCTTGGCAAATTCATCGCTGAGTTGGTATATAATGTGCAGTTGGTGTGCAATGTAATTATATGTGTGACATGTCTCGAGGGTATACTTAAACCAAAAGTTATCCAAAAAGTGAGGTGAAAGTGATCCCACCACCACGTGGCATACAAGGTACTGGTATCCAAATATCTCCCCGATATCAAGGATTTCGAATACTCTGTGAATAGACACCTCACAAATCAAAGGTGCTCGCCCTGCCTGTTTTTCTGATATCGGAGCAAGGTCATGAATTGCTTGCAGAGTTTTGATAGGTTTGTATGCTCGAGACAAGAATCGCAGAGTCTTCCTTCGTTTTTTTTTTGCGTTGCATTCGATGTCCATGCAAGATATATTTCTTTCATTTTCTTTCCTTCCAGGATGATGGACTTCAATTGGAGAGGGCAAAGGCTTGGATCGGAACATATTGGAATTTAAGAAATTTCAAGACTGGACTGCACCACATTGGTAAATACTACTCTAAATGCTTGCAAATCGTATCATATCTTCATCTAATATTGGCAATCAAAGCACTTGAAGAGGCGCGGATAGAGGAGCTTGAGCAGCAGATTAAGAACCTTCGGGCTGTCGGAGACACAGCTAGGTTGTGCCCGCTCCTGTACGTCTTTCGTGATTGAGAAATATTGATAAGGTCAAGTGCAGGAGGATCAGGAGACTAAGGCGATTGATGTTATATACTTGTGTATATGATATTGGAAAGTTAGTATAAAGTATAAAGGGGCCAATTTTGCAAATGTGCCAAGGCTGTACCAAGCAGCCAGACAACATCTGCCCCCTTGACTAGAGTTGTTGGCGGGCATGTCGTGAATGAGATGATGTACGAGGAGATGTTCATATATTTCATATGCTTTTATATGTGTTTACCATGTGCTATGTTTTTTCTTTATTTTGTGGAACTGCCTGGGATCTGACAAGTTTGGATTGCTTTGCTTCAGCTGTTCGGGAGATTGGTATTCTACTTGTATTGTATTGTGTTGATGAGCTTGTGGTAGGTCTTGTGCACACAGCATGTACCCTCTCTTGCAGGAGGTCATCCTTGTAGCAGTGATAGTGTTTATGCTGATGCTGTGGATGATTCCAGTCTTGAGGCTGGTGGATCTCATGGTTTGAGTTGCAGGGCGTCCCTTTCATATCTCATATTGACTTCACTGATTCTGATGCCCATGGCAGGCCTTTCAGGTATTGCTGTGAGACTAGACTTCACAAGGCTGGTCGAAACTCCGAACACGGGAAGCCTGCAATGTACAAAGTAGCTTTGAACTCGACAAGCAACCACAATGCTATGTATTTTGTTATGTGTACATTTGAGCAAAAGACCCTAGATTTTGATCGTGCGACAAGTCCAAAACAAAATCAGTCCTCGCCTTACCATACTCGGGATTTCTCGGGTTCCACATATTTCCTTAGTCCTCCAAATTAATCACCAACTTGAACCATACTCTGATAGCTTGGGCAGCTTTGGTTAGCTTTGGCAAGTGTGATGAAATTCGACAATTGCTTCGGCACATCCAAAATATGTCCCAGCACTTGGTTTCACAACCCTTTGAATCTGCAAAGGTTCCGCCCTGCACTCAAGCTACCAAAAAGCCACAGTGAAGCTACCAAGGAATGTCATCTGGCAGGGTTTGCTCCCTGGAACTCATCATACTCATCAAATCTCATCAATCTAGACCATCGCCTTTGAAGTGAAGTGCAAGGGAGAGAGGGGCATAATACTGTACCCTGTATCGGCGAGCTTAAATCGAAACAAAGCAACACAGGTGATATTGTAGCTTAAATCGGGCTATTCAAAGATATTCAAAGTACTTCCGAGGGAGCAAGGTCTCAGTCAGCACCTCGCACAACTAGAATGAATACCTCGAACGAGAGTCGTGGTTGCCACGAGCTCTGTTCGGATCACTGATGCGTAAGTTTTCTTTCCAGTACGGCCAGTACGGGCACTCTTCTAAAAGTCGTAACTAACATAACTGCCCGAATTATCATGAGTCAAAGGAAGATCGATGAAACGATATCAAAAGATCGTGTATTAGAATAATTTATATAGAATATTTCTTTTGGAAGTTCCTGACGGGGCAATTGATGTCAATTGTGTACTCAGCTTTTGCCACTGTCCACCTTTTGTCCTGGTTGTTCTGGCCATTGCATCAATTTCCGTTGTCGAATTTCTCTCCAGTGCATCAGTGCTGAAGGCTGCACTGCGGTTGCACTCATGTGATCTCATGTGCATTCAATGGGTTTGCCATGGTTTTTAGTTCCCCATTCTGGTCATCCAAGCTGCACCACCTCCCACCTTCGCACTGTAGGTTTATCCAGCGATCACCATCTTCAACTTGATTTGCTTAGCGGTGACTCTCAACCAGTTTCTTGGCACTGTATGGGCACTCTGCATTCACACTCTCAGTCCAGCAATTCTTACGGCCATTCACACGTTCACATGACGCTTGCAATTTCTTTTATATTGCTTTCCACTCAGGCTATATTTGATCACCTTCAACGACTTTTTCTTTGGAATGGTAAATGCCTTCGAACTGATCCTGCAGAGGACCGAGCAAGTTTTGGCCTTAATGCATAGGATCAATACAATGGTACAGCATGCAGCAAGCAGAGGAATCTATCTGGAGCACATGGATCTTAAGAGACAGTTTCCAAGTACTTTGCTAGTTGATTCTGTGCAAAAGGCCCTGATTGGAGTGGCTGCACTTTTTGCAATTGGAGTTGTGTGGAAGTCTTCAGCTTAGCAAACGCGTTATGGGAATCCGTCCGCAAAGACATACCAAGCCGTTTGTGCATCCAAGAATCCAAGATGTTGGCAACTTGAGATTTGAGGTTCAAAGATCGGGTTTTCGAGGCACGCAATGGGGATTGCATGCAATTCGGCGTACCGCTCTTTTCTCTAGGAGGTCAATGTACTAATTTCTGAAACTATATACTTGTATATGTACATGTACATCTAACATGAATATATAATATAATATGATATAATATAATATAATATGATATAATATGATATAATATAATATGATATAATATAATATGATATAACATTATATATATATATATATGTGCATATGTATATCTGTATAGATGTATAGGATACAATTGGCATTTGGCACAAGCTTTAGCTTTGCCTCATTTTAGCCACTTGCTGTCAACCATTATTTGCATGCCCCTTTTCCCTCACCTAGGCATCTCACTCCTGGTTCCCCCTTTTATTGTTTTAATGATTGCCCTGTGAGCTTTCACATGTCGGCATGACCTCTGCCCAGATTAATTGACATTTCATTTTTGCCACCCATATACACCTAGATTTTTTACCATCAGCCATGGCAACTACGGTGAAGACTGGTGAATCTACTCGAGAACTACCTGAACAAGCAGCTCCACTCACTCTCTGACATTGAGACTTCAGACCGAGATGATTCCTTCCAAGATGCTATGATCAAACAGTTTACTTCCTCCACCTCCATTCGCTCTTCTGTTGGAAAGATTTCCTTGAAGCTCTTGCAGCCAATGACCTCGATCTCACCACGATTGACTACCATCTTCAGCAGGAACTCAAGACCTCCAAGCAGGTAAGAGATCACCTGCCTTTCCGCTCCAGGCACACTTCCCTTTTGACCCTGATATTGGGAAGCCCCAGAAGCACTACTTCGCTTGCAACCTCAATTGCTTGTATGAAATGGCTGACAATCCCTTGGAAGCATTCCCCCCGATGACAAATTGAAGGGGCCAAAGACAGCACCACCCATCCATAGGATATGCCAGACTCAAACCCACCAGCAGCTAAAGCTGGAAGGGGCCGCCAGAGGCTTGCCGGAAGACCACCGTCACTCTGAGAGTCCTTCCTCTCGCCTATTCAAATGTCCTCCAAAGCCTCAGACAAGCGGTCACGAACCCTGCCGTGCATCACGAGACCGTTCTCCTCCAAATTAAGATCTATTCGTGTTTGTCAGTGGCTTGCTCTGTTTTTTCGATGGCTAGGGCTCGCCTTACCTATTCCTTCGAGTCCCGTGCTAGGGTGCTAGTTAGCAGCATGTCCCAAGAGCGCAGCTATCCTCTACAGCGTTGCTTATCTATGCCTATTTGGCACTTCTAAGGGATTTTTTTTGGAACCTCCTTGTTTTGCAATTTGCTCCACTGCCAAGGTATCCAGGACTTCCGTGCTGGTCAAAGACCTGCATTTACACGTACGAACTTCACGAAAACAAATAATTTGGCAGGATTTCTGTCTCACGCTGCTTCAGCAATGCTTCTCTAAATCCCGAAGGATCGCTTTCCTTCTACGGATTTGTCTCTTTTTGCCCCCCAACTGTTGTTCTCTACATGCTTAAAGAATGCTGCGGCTGATGTGTAGTTCGCCAAGAACTGCATATCGTTGGAGAAATATATATGATAATTAATATATGAATATATATGATGTAATAGTATTTAATGCACATTTGAATCTATATAAATCGATTGCGGTGAGGTTCTGCTGTGAACATGTTGTGAACACGCGGCATGGACCTGTGTCACAGGTTCTTGGCGTTGAGAATGCTGCTGCAGTGTTTGGCGACTTCCGTGATTGGGCAACATGCTGGCAGGAAACTTGATTGTGAAATGCTGTGAGCAAGAGACAGATTTGGCCATTTCGTGTTCACTGTGTACCAAAGTGAAGTGCGCAACACAATTTTCGAAAGTTTCACAGTTTTGCGCGCTTCAAGGTCTATGAAGCGCTTCCATCCCCTGGAAGTCTTTATTTGGAAGGCTGACTCTGCTGGTCTTTGAGAATTTTCTGTTGTTGGTTGCTTCGCAATACTTCCCAGAACGCACCATGTTTTTCAGGTTGAAGGTCTGCCATCAGCTCGACTGCATTCACCCAATGATGTGTTTTGCGAGGCCTCGTGGAAACAAAATGACTTGCGTTCTCCTGACATCTCACGCTGTAGCATTCTTTGAGGTTTTTGGTTTTATTGATCTTCATTGGCCAGTAACCACAAATTATCACAAATTAACATCAACACGTGCAAGAACACTGCCACTTGCAGTGTTTGCAGTAGTTGCGTCACGACGTCTACAAATTGAAGATTCAGAACACGCTGCGCCGATCCAGGTGTCGTTTGGCTACAATGTAGTGATGAAGACACGAGTCTGAACCTAAAAGAATCCGGTTCGCAAATTAGCAGCCAGGAGTGACTAGAAGTGACGGGTTCCTGCAAGGTTCATCACCGTGCTGGACATTCTTGCGTTTTCAAGGCACTCAGAATGTATTTGAGCAGTGAGCAACACATGCAACACCAGAAACATACAGTTTTTGAGACAAGTTCTTTCCTGATTTTTTTGATTGGTGTTGCATGGTATTCTGTTTTTTTTGTGACTGGCATACGCTCTATAGCTCTTGCGGCGAAAGATTGCTATGTCAATGTGTGCAGTGATGCGTCTGAGGAGACATTGCAGCTCAACTTCGATCCTTTTGATTCGGAACGTCGTCTTACATTGTCCATCATGAGCCAGGCACACACACACACACACACACACGCAGCACACAGACACTTGTGGTCAAGAACTTGACACCTTTTGCAGCGTCCTAGATCCAATGATATTTACAAGTGCATGTGTTGTTACTTGCAATTTATGCTAGTCACACGTGTGATGCCTGTTGAAGCCACGTTGAAACCATGTTCCAACGTTCAAACATTTGAACAACTTTGAACACTGGAAATTTTACTTCCTCGAGGAAGTTGTTGGATCTAGCGAATTGGCGAAGCTGCAGCTTGGGACAGAGCAGGTCGGCGAGTTTGGTTTTGTAGTGCCCGTTGTGCATTGTTGGCATGGGCGTATATAATATTATATAATGATATGAATATAAATGTATGTACAGATTGTAGATGTGAATGTATATATGATTGTATATGTGTATATTTATAGGTATATATCGTGATATATACTTACAAGAATGTATATTGAATGCATATATATATATACACATACACATACACATACACATATACATATACATATATACATATATACATATATACATGTTGTACATATATACATATATACATATATACATATATACATATATACATATATACATATATTATACATATATACATATGTATATTTATACGTATATAGAGATTGATATGAACAAATATGTGTATACATTTTTGTCTCATGCATCCGCATCCATCCAAAGTAGGTTCGTCGTGACAGGTCCGTAGGCTAGAAGAACCGGCAGAGGACTTGAGCAGGCCAAGCACTCAGCGCTACTGTGCTGCTGTGGATTGTTTGTGGGCCTTTTGAGATTGTGCCAGCTCGTTGTCGCTTGTTTCATAAGTTGACTCTTGTCAAATCAAAGGTCTGTTGGATGGGGCAGCAAAGCTGACCCAGCAGAGCAAGCCTCAGCCGCAGATAGATTCGGATAGACAGCGTAGATTTGTGCGATCAGCGTAGATGCATGGCATGCTGATCCAGTGGATCTCAGATGGTCTCAGTCCGAGAAGGTCTTAATCCTGTACCGTATGATCTCATATGTGTTCTTCCGTTCGCATGTTTGCTGTTTCGTCTCGCTCGCCATTTGAAGGGACGTTGTGATGTGTACCAATGCACAGGTTTGGTCCCCTTCCAACTTCCAATGCTGGGATTTGGTTGGTCACCCAGTGCAGCAGCATATCCTTAAATGCTGACAGCTTGATGCTGTATGACCAAATTCGGTCAATGATGGAACATCCCACTGAATGACACAACTTCTCACGCTGTGAGTCCATTTCTAGGTCCCTGCAGGGAAGGTCTACCTTCGATTCATTCCTGTGCCAGAGGCACCTGCTCAAAAGGGCAGTATCCAATTCGAGACTTCGTTGCCATCACCACTTGCCCGTCAGGAGTCCAAGAGCTGGTGGGACACATTGACGAGGACATCTTGTTTTTGGCTCTTCTTCGGAATCGCAGACTTGAGCACACGCAATAGTAATATGAAGGATTCCAGTGGCAAACACTCCAACACTGAACAGATACCAGTTTATCCAACCTGAAAGACACGCAGATCGGAAACAAGTGTCTTGAGATCTGCTTTAGTGTCGGACACGTTAGCACTCTCTGTTTCATGTGTTCAGCCCGTGTGCTTGTATACCACTGTAGTCATTTTCCAAGCCGTGTTGCAGCTTCAGGACAACCTAAGAGCCATCAACACAAAGTGCTGATTTAGGGTACTCTCCTGTAGTTTAAGAGCAAAAGCCACTGCAGCTACTTGGGGCTCGACTTCCTCTCCTCTGCAAAGACAGAGCCAGTACTATACACTATGTGTGCAGCAACCTGGGCAAAGCCTCAGTCATCGGAAAGTTACGAAATGAAAGCCTTGAAAGATCTTAAAAGGGCAGTTTGGCCGATTTCCTGTTGCAACTTTTAGGTGTGCCGACATGCGGTGTTTTCGGTTTCTTCACTTGTTTGTCAACATTTATAGTCAGGCTGTGCTTGAGAGGTGCAGGCAAATCAATCAATTTTGCTGGCAATAGGAGTCAGCTCAGAGTCAACTCGGAGTCAACTCGGAGTCAACTCAGAGTCAACTCAGAGTCAACTCGGAGTCAACAGGATCAGCTTTCAAGAGAATCCCTGCGACATCGTTGCTGTAGTTGCGTCACCTACTGGTTGTGGCCACCAGTTCATACCAGTTCTATACGGAACGGAATTCGAATGGTTGGAGGGTGAACCGCAAGTGCGTGCAACTTGGCACGTCAACATGTTTAAACAAACATCAAAGTAGGGAAAACCGCGCCCAATTGCTTGAGTTGTCTTTTCAGGGAATTCCGGTTGTGAAGTCGATTGCTTCAAAGTCAGTTCCATATATGACTCTTCAAATTGGTGTGAAGCTGTGCTGCTGTACTCCAACCTGGAGAACTGATTCTTATTCAAAAATACCATGTGCAGAATTTTCATGGTTCCCTGAGGCTGCATCTTGATGAGAACTTTCATGTGGACTGAAACCTCGTTCCTAGGCTGTCTGGGCTTCCCTGTAGCAAGTTAGATTGCTTCCATCCTTTTGTATCCTTTTGTAGCCCTCCCTCATGGAGGAAGGGAGCAGGCAACACAGTGACACAGATGGAACGGACGAGACCGACTCGTCTGACTCAGATGTCTCTGTCTCGAAACAGATGGAGTTGCAGTGGGGCAGCGACTTCGCATTGGGTCGAGTCCCAAGATCGATGCGATACAGCTGGGTGTCCATGGCAGTGGAACAGGTAGCCCAAGGTGGGTGCATTGCTGTGGTAGTGATTGGAGCTCAGCTTGGCCACAAAATGACAGAAACAAACGCCATCCTGGCTGTGATCATTGGCAACCTGATTCTGGCAGTTGCCTCCCATTTGCCTTTGATATCTTTGATTTGGTTCGTAGTAGCTGCTTAGATGTTTGTAGTAGCTGTAGTAGGTAAGGGGTGGACATTGTTCCGTTTTCGCCTGGCATAGGAAAAGAAAGAACGTGTTCAGACTTGAGAGGTACCTACTGAGACGGATGTTTTCCTGATATAGGGTACGGTATGTGTTTTTACTTGCCAGCAATTGTCGATCTGTGGAGAAGTACTGTACTTTAGAGATCTTTACAGGGGAAGTGCGGACGGATGGACGGACGGCTAAATGGACGGATGCTTGGATAAAGAAATGCGCACATTGTATGACAGGATATAAATGGGTAAACAAAGGGATACAACCGCAGACCGTTATAGATAGGCAGCAGTAGACTTTGCAGCTCCCCACTTTGAAAACAGCGTTGGTCACGCAAAGGTTATTTGCATTGCCGTGGGCATGATCGGCTGTCGAGAGGGTATGACAACTGCAATGATTGCCCGCTGGACTGGTTTCGGTGTCATTGGCACTGCAATTCTGAGCGCGGCCATCGCGGGAAGTTTGGCGGCTTGGATAGCTTCGGCCATGTCTATCCCTTTTTATTGCTTCACGACATTTTAGCTGGCCAACAGACCTCCCAGCCGTGCGCAATATAATTTTACGATATTTTGAGTGAGGTTGTTTTTGTTGATTCGGAGTTCAAACTATGAGAGATCTTCTCTCAATGCCGTGAAGAGGGTGGCCATGGAACCTGCTCCATTCTTGCCCCGATGTTCATGGCATATCTTAGGGTTCAGGGGAGGGGCGCAACCAGGTTGGATGGTTTGGTATTCAAGCCGAGATTGCTGGAGAGGGTTTGGAAGTAATTCTTCCTTTGAAGATGCAATGGCTTTGGACAATCGCAAACGGGGCGGTCCTCACGCTCGTGGCTGCTTTCGGTTTCCGCTACATCGTTGGAGTGGCCTGGGTAACAGGTCCTGCATTCTTTGTTGTTGTGATTTGGGCATGTGTCACGAGCATTCAGGATCCGCCTCTTCCCGAAAAGGTCAATGATGCGGAATTGTCACTGCTTCAAGGAACGGGCATTGTTGTGGGAGGCTACATTGTTGCTGGCTTTGGCTTCAGATCTCTCATCTGATTTGCCATATCTTTGTGCCTATTCAAAATCTGATAATACGATAAGGGGAAACACCCATCACAAATAAAGACTTTGACAGTTGCTGGGTGAGTCCTGCATCCCAGCTGGGATGTCCAAAACAGTGGCGCACATGTTGCAGTCCATCTGTGCAGATCTGTGCAATTTCAGGTTGGCTCCATTGTTGTGTCAGACGTCTTTCGATTCAGTCGCTCAAAGTGCGCAGTGGTCTCGCAGGTCATGCTGCCTCGCACTCTGTCAATCATGGTTTACATGATCGTTGGGGTCATTGTTGCTAGAGCCTGTGGAAGTGACAATGTGATCAAAATCATGAACAAGTCAGTCGGCATCGGAGCTGTGGTGATCGTTGTGGCTGGAGAGATGGTGATCAATTGCACCAATCTGTACTTCTCTGGCTTGGCCATTGTTGCTTTCTTTGACATGTGCGGCTGCCACATTCCACGACCTCTTGTGACAATTGCATGTGGCATCATTGGAAGTGCAGCTGGCGCCATGGGCATTCTAAAGAGATTCATCAACTTCCTAGAAATTCTCGCCGTAGCCTTCCCGCCAGTGGCAGGTATCATGTGCTGTGAGTACTTTGTTGTGAAAGCATTTCGCATGAATTTCGACGATCCTTCGGATTTGGTTGTGGTGATGCCGTTTTATGTTTGCTTTCAACATTCAACTGTTAGAACAGGTTGAACTACATGGAACTGTTGAGTATCAGATGCTTTTGTTTCTGCAACCTGCAAAGTTGGAGAAAGTTCTCAGGGGCACTTGAGCAGCTCCAATGTGGCTCTCTCTCTCTCTCTCTTTGTTTTTGTACTCGTATACTGTATAATATCTATGATTCTCTACGTGTGTGTATGTGCGTGTGTATATATACATATACATATGATATTATATATGATATAATATATTATATTAATTTATATGATATAATATAATATAATATAATATGATATAATATGATATAATATAATATTATGTTATATTATATAATATTACATTATATTATATATAATATAATATAATATAATATTATATTATATTATATCATATTATATTATATTATATGTATATTATATTGTATTATATTATATTATATTATATTATATTATAATTTATATATATATAATATGTAAATATATATATATATAATCTCCATATATATATATATACACCTGTATATATATATATATGGGAGAGTATAATAACCCCGCGCCTATTCGTTTAGTATTCCATGATCCCCCATTAGCCATATTTAGCTCTCACTCGAAAAAACGATAAGAGGAAAAAAACGATAACGTTGGTTATGTGAATGATATGTGCTCAGACTCTTGAAATACAATGTTATTGATATTTCCATCGTTCTGCAGCTATTTAGTTCTTTTGGTCTCTTCCTTTCATTGTCTATTGTTGTATTGGCGCACCAACGCGTGGGTGTCAGATTCTGCTCAGGAACGTCCTTTCCTTTTCCTTTTCCTTTTCCTTCCCTTTTCCTTTCCTCTCCTTTCCTTCTTTACTTTCCTTTCCTTTCCCTCTTTAATCCTCTTTACTTCCCTTCCTTTACTCTTCCTTTTCCTTTTCTTTGTCCTTTTCTTTTTCCCTTTCCTTTCCTTTCCCTCTTTACTTCTTTTCCTTCCATGTGATCGCATCATTCCAACTTTGCAGATGCAAGATTTTCCCCAAAAAACAGATGTGAAGCTGGTGGTTGTAAGGTGACATCCCACAAAGAAAACACAATATGAATTGTTTCATGAGGGTGTGAAGCCAGCACTTGGAAACACGATAAGAGGAAAAAAAGCGATAACGTGTGGAAACACCATTTGATTGATATCCGGTTTTTTAGACAGCCCCATATATAGTTGAAGAATGGTTCAATGTGCGCTTTGGGCCTTACCTCAGCTGTACTCTTTTTGGCATCACATTTCACACTTTGAAACACCTTTTGCGATTCTGGGATTTTGTTGGCTTCCAAATGTTTCTCTTTAGGCAGTGACAGAATAGATTTGATGAAATCTCCAAAGTATGTCTCCAACTTCAGCAGAATTGTTGAATTGACATTTTCTCTTGGATAGCCACCTGACTGAGCGTTGCCTTTCGCAAAGGAAACTCGACCGTCTGGAGACATGCCTAAATCCGCACCTGCCTTT
The DNA here is from genome assembly GCA_003297045.1 of Symbiodinium sp. clade C Y103. Lineage (NCBI taxonomy): Eukaryota > Dinophyceae > Suessiales > Symbiodiniaceae > Cladocopium > Cladocopium sp. clade C. The sequence goes on along the minus strand of BGPT01003095.1, from coordinate 35,454 downwards.
GTCCCGCTGTCAATTGTTTCATGGCTATCGGCTGCCTTGCTGGGGCACTTCCTGCATGAAGGTATGCCATACCTGCAACTGGGCAAACAATTGATTTTTGAAAAGTTTTTTCTCTAGTATTACCTCGGAAGTGTTGGAATTTTCAGACAGTAACCATATCATCCATATGGCTTGTGATCTGGAACTCATCGAAACAATGAAGATCAGGTATTCATTATTTGGTGCAGCATTCGTATATGCCATCGGAAATTGCTTGGGATTGAATATTGCAAGTTAAGATATGTAAAAAAATAAAATAAATAAGGGATCCTCTGTAAAATGCTTATAAGGAATTTTTAAATCTGAAGGCCATAAACATTTGGGCAGTGATGTATTTTAATTTTAGATTTCAATAGAAGGCAGAATCTTGTATATGCAGTGTGAAATCGCTTTCCTGCAGCTTAGCGCTAAGTTTGCGCTAGTGTGGCGCTAGATTTTTTTACCTAGCCATTTAAGTGAAACACACTCAGGCCCGATGCTTTCTTTCCCTCTCGCTTCCCTGCGCCTGTTGTTCCCGGTCCTGCTTGGGCAACTCCACAGTAGCCTTACTTTTCATAAATCTCTTTGAGCTGCCTTGCTGCTTTACCTTCTTTTCTGGTCAGCACCACAAATGTGACTTGTGAAGGTGTGTGAAAATAACTGCTTTTTAAATTTTAATAGCTAGGATGCTAGGCTAAACGTAGTTCTGGCGGTAGATCCGCGCTAGATCCGCGCTGGACAATTGCCATAAAAATACGTAGGTACCCCTCGGCAAGTCACCGTATTTCAAAACGTAAGAGTACTATTTGCAAAATGATATAAATTGAAATAATTTAGATTAATTTAGATTATTGGATATATTCTTATATATTTTTTTATCTTTATTAATTTTGCATTTATAGTCTTAAATTAAACAATAATTATAAATATTATAGATGTATTGATATAATTATTTCTAATATTTTATATTGGAATATTTTATTTTATATAGATTTAATTAATTAACTATATATATATATATATATTTATTATTTTATTTGTTATGATATTGAAAAAATATTATTAAATTAAAATAAAATTAATATATTATCAAAGGAAGTTGGGAAGCAATCTTCCGAGTTACGAATGACTTTTATTCGATTAAGTTTCACCACAATAACAATTCACCACAATAGCAATT
>BGPT01003095.1:9455-26498 GCA_003297045.1 Symbiodinium sp. clade C Y103 | reverse complement strand
CTTCCGCAGGCAGATGCAACTTGGGTCCGTAATATCATTGCAAACCCTGATAACTTCGCACCGTCACCTCTTCGACACACGCCATGACAAGCGACGAAATACGTTCAAGACATGTCTACGCATGAATGCCTCAATGCAAGTCACACTTGCAGGTTTTTTGCTTTGCAAAATTCCATGTGTACGCATGAATGCATCACCANACGTTCAAGACATGTCTACGCATGAATGCCTCAATGCAAGTCACACTTGCAGGTTTTTTGCTTTGCAAAATTCCATGTGTACGCATGAATGCATCACCATGGCACAGCTCTTCGCACCAGTGCGGGTCGAATGGCCTGTGCAAAGCATGTCTACGCATGAATGCTGCAATGCAATCACACTTGCAGGTTTCACGCTTTACAAAACAAATGTGTACGCGTGAATGCATCACCATGGCACAGCCCTTCGCACCAGTGCGGGTCGAATGGCTTGAGCCAACTCCAACAGCTTCTGCGGCGATGAGGTAAAAACAATTGCAGCTGCGGATACGCACCGTCAGTGGTTCTGGTCACTGAAAGGGGTACTGAGTAACGGTTTTTGCAAGCTTAGATGTCAAATGAAAAAAAGTGCATTAGAGTCTTTAGAGGTCAGATGATATCTAATGAATTGCATGAAGGGTAAAGTGTGAAGTGGGGAGTGTGAAGTGTGAGAGGCGCAGTGTGCATTTTGTGACGCGTGCACGATGAAGTGTGGAGTGTCAAGGGCTCAGTGTGAAGTGTGGAGTGTGATAAGAGCAGTGTGAAGTGCGGAGTGTGCAGAGTGCGGTGTGAAGCGCGGAGTGTGAAGTGCGAAGTGTGGACTGCAAAAAGTGCAGTGTGAAGTGTGAAGTTTGAAGCATGTAGTGTGAAGTCTGAAGCGTGGAATGTGTAGAGTTCAGTGTGCAAGTGTGCAAGTGTGGAGTGTGGAGTGTGGAGTGTGAAATGTGGATTGTGCAGAACGCAGTGTGAATTTTGAAGCGTGGAGAGCGAAGTGCGCAGTGTGAAGCGCAGCACATGTGCGCAGCGCACGCACGCACGGGCTTGGCTCCCGCACGGTGCAAGCAAATTCTATAGATGAAAAAGGTCTTATAATATATCCAAAAGGCAACTTCCGCCCCGCCTCGTGCGGGTACTACTGGTATAAAAATATTATATTATATTATTTTTAGATTAAAGGATTGGGTAGGTATAAAAATGGAATGGAAAAGGGAAGGCAATGAAAGGGGATGATGGCAAAATAGATTATACGAAGGAATACGAAGGAATTATTGGTGATTAGGAATATATTAGGATATTCGTTATCGGAATATACTTATAGGTTTCTAACTCTTTCTTATAAAATAAATTTATATTTTTAAGGTGGCTTTTGGCTTCCAAATAATTTATTAGATTATAAATTGAAATTAATATATTAAATTCTTCGGTACCGAGGATATATTTCGTATAGAACGTTTTTGTATTTTGTAATTGGCCCTCGGCTTGTAGGCAACTTGCTAAATTCAAGAATGAGAGCAAAATATTAGGATACTAGGCACTAAGGGTGCACTTTTGGATTTCCAAGGATTTCCTATAAAGTAATTCTGTATCTCTTAAGTGGCCTTTGACTTGCAGGTAATCTGCCAGATTATAGAGGAAGACCAATATACCAAGATGTTCGGCATCGAGAGTATGTTACTAGAGCGGTTCTGCATCTTCTAGCCGACCCATGGCTTGGAGCCAATCTACCAGATTACTGACTGAGACCAATGCGTCAAGATGCTCAGGACCAAGATTATACTCACCGCCGCGCACGATTGGAAATCGCAATTTTATTTCAATTTTTGCACATCGACCCTCATTTCGTACGAAAGGGCGGCCCGAGTCACTGGAAAAATTGCGATTTTACCTGAATTTTTGTATATTGACCCTTATTTCGTGCGAAAGGGTACGCAAAAGTCGCCGGCAACGATTTCAAAATCGTAATTTTACTTCAATTTTTGTCCGTCGACCTTCATTTCGTGAGAAAGGGTTACGTTTCGCAATCCTGCATTTCATTGCCCTGCCGCCTAAGAGAGAATTAGAAGAATTTAAGAAATCGGAGTTTTTGGTAGGAGTTTTAACTCCTGAAATCCAATTCCTGAATATATAATTCCTGAGTATGTAATTCCTAAATCCTAAATCCTGAATTATTTACTCCTGAATAATACCTCCTTGTTAATGACTTCTAAATAAAAATTCCTAAATAATAATAATTCCTAAAAAAGAACTCCTGGGTACATGATGTAAATATCAATAATATATTTTAAATTGGATAATGTAAATAAAATAGATAATATAAATAATATAAATGATGTAGATAATATAAATAATATATTCAAATATATATTATAATTAATAGGAATAGGAGATTTTATATTAATAATAATGTAGATAAATAATACATATAATATAGATAATATAAATAATATATATATATATTTTTTATATAAAATATATATAAAAAAAAAATAATGGGAATAATAATTTTGCGAAAATAAATTTAATAATTATTGTTTGGGAAAAACCCTTCGTAAAAATTTTCGAGAATAAATCGTAAAACATATTTATGAATATCTTATAAATAAAATTAATCATACTAAATATTATTCAAATAATGCTGGTGCCAAGGAACGATTCAGCCGTGCCGTGGAGGGGAAGGCTATTACAACCAATTACAGCTCTAAAAACCTTCGATTTAGTCGAATAATATCGCCAAGATAATTACCCCCTAAATTCTCCCAAAAGGCGATTATCCAATCTAAATATAAATATTTCTATATTTTTATAATACAAATATAATTTTTAATTTATATTATAATAATTTATATAATTATGTTTTTAAAATTTCCTCCTTTTCTTTTTTAAAATTATATATGCATTTAATCATATATATTTTTTGTCATATAAAAAAAATAATTTAATTTTCAAATATTCATTTAATTTATATATAAATATTCATATATATAAAAAGATTCAAAATTATTATTCATCTAATTAATTATTAATTAAATATTTATCTAATTTAAATATAAAAATATATATTTAGAATTATTTAAATATTTTTTTTTAAAATCAAAATTATAATATTTAAAATATTCGTCTAACCTAATATTAAAAAATATAAAATTAAAAATTATTTATAAAAATATTCATCTAATCATATATATTATTATATATTTTTTTTTATTTTTCATATTAATATTAAAATATTATTATTATTAATATTACTATTAATTACTACTAATATTACGATTTGGGTATACATAAGCTGCCGCGCGCAAATCGCCAGGGTCCGAAATCCCCAAATTCCGCCACTTTTTGGGGAATTCTGCAGAAGCCATTTTAGACTCTCCAGATCTTCTTTTNAATCCCCAAATTCCGCCACTTTTTGGGGAATTCTGCAGAAGCCATTTTAGACTCTCCAGATCTTCTTTTGCTCATTTTTCCCTATCTCTCCAAATTCATGTCGAAAAAGTGCAACTATTTTGGGATTTCGAGATTTCTCAATTCCCAAAAAAGTGACGCTTTTTGGGGAATCTGAAATTCTGGCCTAATGTGAGTTCTGTGCTGTACCACTAGGCAAATCTGTGACGGTCGTTCGATTCCCCCTGTGTACATGCCGGTGCTTCGACTATCGTTCACTCCCACTTGGGGGGTTGGGTTGGTGGGTTGGTGGGTTGGGTTGGTGGGTTGGGTTGGTGGGTTGGGTTGGTGGGTTGGTGGGTTGGTGGGTTGGTGGGTTGGTGGGTTGGTGGGTTGGTGGGTTGGGTTGGTGGGTTGGATTTAATTTCTCAAGGTGCTCCGAAGGTGATAATTTTAAATATTTTTGACTTCTACAACGCCGTGTTTTTTTTCCACATTTGTAATTCCAAAAGTGGTCCGAATATGAGGTATTTTTATATTTTTTACTTCCAAATTCGCCTTAACGGCGTATAACTTTTTATGTTTTATCTGCCAAGATCTCCGCATCCGTCGGTTTAGCGAGCCTATTATTCGACCCTCCGGAAGCATAAAATATTGGAACAAGACAATATTTTGTGATTTTCCTACCTTTTGGGGCACCTGCATCTATTCTCTTCTGATTTTCTTCCTATCTGATCTTTGTTCTTTTGATTTTCTTCATCTTCTTACTTTCTTCATGGCTGTGCATTTTCTATTTGTTTATATTGTCGGAAGGTTTAGCTTTTAAATTTCCTTCGAATAATAATAAGAATATTTTTTTATTTACAAGAGATCATCCGAAAGCCCACGCTGTTGGAAACAGCGGGCCAACCCTAGTACTAAAATGTTATTAAATTTAAATTCAAATTTATATTGTATATTTATATTTTAATTTTAAAATATATGAATTTCATATTTCCTAAAATTCAAATTATTATTATCATCATCTATCATTTTTTCCTTATATATTTTTTATGTAATATAATTGTCCATTTTATTTTCCCTCCTCGTAATATCTCCCATTATTTTCCCATTACCTCCGCCTCATATCCCCTCCACCTCCCACTCATTGCCTCCCCCTAACAATACCAATTCCCACTATCGTCACTCAAGAAAAGGTAAGATAAGTTGAGAAGAGTTGAGAAAAGGTCAGAAGAGGTAAGAAGAGGCGGAGAAGAGGCGGAGAAGAGGCGGAGGAGAAGCGGAGACTAAGAAGCGGAGGAGAAGCGGAGAAGTAAGAAGAGGTAAGAAGAGGGGAGAAGAGGTGAGAAGAGAAGACAAAAATTGTTATGTATAAGGTTGAGGTAGGTTGAGTATTTTGGATTTTTTGAAACATAATTTTTTGACTAATTTATATTATCCCATTACGTTCGGGTATCTTTATTGAAATTGTAGTATCACTATATTGAAATCTAGAGGGGGAAAATATTTTTAGAACAATATTTTTAGGAATCGCAAAAAGCATACAGAATCATTCGTGTGGTACCTCGAGATATCATTGATTTTAAAATTGGCAAAAAAATGAGAATCAAATATATTAGGAATTTACCACACACATGGTTCCTTGTTAGATTTCATATGTTTCTTAGATAGTTTCTTTCCCACAGCACAGGATACCATCATGGGTCACATTGACGTTTGGAAGCATCGTTCCCAAACTTTCCAAGGGTTGCCGCAGAAATAGAAGTATCTGTGCCCATTCCGACCTCTCAGCACTCTCCTTCTAGTACGCCTGATCAAACTTTCTGGATTAAAAGGTTGCAGCTGAAATACGGGCCATCATGGCCCGGCAAGACGCTTTGTTCCTGCCAAGATGATCACAGCAATTCTTTCAGAGATTCTGGTAGTTTCCTCAGCTGCGCGATCGATCAACAATGGCCAGCGAGGGCTGCAGGAACTAGATTGCAGGTCTCGATTTGTGGCTCCAACCTTCAAACTGGAGGCTGAATATGCTGCCTGTTCTGTTTCGTAACCATGCCCTCTGCCTTCCGTGCCAAACTACGCCAGAACCAACGGCCTCTAGGCCACTGCGATGTCAGTCAGCCAACTTCTGACGGATAGCTGCACAAACTTATGGACCGGTGAAATGGGACTCGATTGGCTGCGGTCATACTGAGACATGCCCTCCTGGCACCAGCGCTGGTCGCATGGTGCCACTTCAAGCTTTTAGACCTAGTTTCTGCTGAACTTGGAGTCTTGCCACATTCATTTCCAGGCACAACGTTTCGATCTGCTGTTTGTCCAAATGTTTTGTTCCCAGATCTGAGCAGTTTTTCGCTGTGCCCACCTTGGATAGTACGATCTCATCACTGTGAACACGCTGCTGCAACCATAGAAAAGAATGGTCAATATGTTTTGCCCGTCCATGGCCTTTTCTAGAAAGCATGGCCTTTGCGGCCGTGGCGTCAAAGCATAATTTGGCTTTCTTTGTTTCTCCCAGATCTAACGCCATGGAAATCATGCCAAGCAAAACTGAACCCGCTTTTATCCCTGCGTAGAACTCAGATTCACCACTACTCAAGGAAATGATATGCTGTGTTGAACTGTAAAATTTGAGTAGGTGACAGCCGTGCATTAAAGCTCCAGCTGATGTAGATTTTCTGGATTTGCTGCAGCCTGCATCGTCACTGTCTGTGTACATGGTGAAAAAATCCTGCTCAACCTGATTTGGATATCGCCAAACCAAACGTGGTGCACCAAGCAAATACCTAGTTAACCGTTTCAAGCAATCCAGGCCGATTGCATTGGGGAAGACATACTTCGTGCCAGTTCCTTACAAGCATAGGCTATGTCTGGCCTATCCAGTGATAGGCAGCAACCACGCATGACCAGGCTTCTGTATCTGCTACAGTCTGCTGGAGACAATGGGTCTGAACCAACCTCATCACCACGCTTCACTCCAGGAGTTGGCGCTTCTTTGGCGCACATCAAGTTGAGTTCATTGATCATGATATGTGCATGCCGTGGGTCTGCTTCAATTGTTGTTTCGTACAAACCATAATGAACAAGCCGATTCAAAATCATTGCATCTTGAATGTCATGAGAATCTGGGCCCAACATGCCACCGTACTTGATCTCATATCTGGTCAAAATCTGTTCAACCACAACAAATCTTCTGCTAATCCCAAAGTTGTAATATCATCGCCATGCACTGAAACTTTCAAATCTCTGAGGGTGTGCACGACAAGAACAGGACTGCCAAGACCTGGTGTAAATCCGCAAGTTGTGAAAAAGTCAGTTATTTCCACTTCCCATTGATGAGCTGCATCTCGACAACCACACATCGCTTTGTTCAACCTGCCACATGATGCCTCTGACTCACCTGCTTCTTTGGGCAATCTTACGTACACCAGTCAAGTGGTGGTGTTGCTGCAAAAATTGCTTCTATATCATTCGTCCTCACTTCCTGAATCACCAAGCGACTTCTGTACCTGGGACGCTGTTCATCACCTTTATTGATGTCGATCCAAGGACTGCCTATTGGTCCTGCCCAAGTGTTGTGCCAAGCTTCTGAAATCGGGACAACTGTCCAAACATCATACCTTCTTGCATACTCCAGTTCTTCTTGTCTTGCTGCGTGTACCATGCTTGATTGTAAAGGCTTACCAGAGACCTCATCCACAAACGTTGACCAATCCTGTGAGCTCATGACCTCAGCATCAAAGTACGGTTCTTCGTTCACTGGACCTAACTCCAAAGAACTCAAAGGCCTCTTTCTTCTCAGTTCTCGTCGGAGACCACGCATGATGCTACGCAAAAGACCTTCTGGATACACCTCAGCCTTTTTGGCTTTACCGCCAATCAACTGCACATGCCTATGCCAAGAGCTTTCTGGTGTTTCGTAGTAAAAGATGGTGATCACGTTCGCTCTTCCACCTGAAAACTTCATGTGCAGTTGAGACCTTGTTGCCTTGTGAAAATCACGAAAATCTTGAATCACTTCTCTTGTTTCAACATCAATGGTGACTCGTCGCACAATCTGCGACATCTCTGACCCACCTTTCTTGGTGAGTTGTGTTTGAGCAACTGCAAAAACATTCGCTTCCAAACTCTCAACTCGCCAGGTCGGTCTATTCTTGCAAACTGCAGCCATTTCTTTTGCTATACATTCTGAATTCACCAAATACCCCGTGGGTTTACGCACTGCCCCTTGCCCATGTTCATCTTGACCCACCATACCTTGCTGACACATATCTCCTTTGACATGCTGGACACCTGGTAGCTGTGCCACTTCCTCTATACATTCTTCTTCCCATGATTCCGCCACATGCGGATGCTCATGAGTAAAAATCTTGCCTCTCTCCGCCTGACGCTTGTATAAGGAACAGCAAAATTCTAGATGCTCCCTTGCCTCTCGTCTTTTCTCTGCCATGACAACGGCACCGACTTTGTCTTGGTTCAACTTCTGCAACTGGCTGTATGGCCCACAAGGTGGACAACCTAGGAGCAACTCAGGCTGTAAAAAGATCAACTAGATCTGACGCCTTCCTTTTCTTGCTTGGGTCGCTGAAATCCCAAGGTTCTCCATTCTCATCTACCGTCCTCAAATCAAGCGCAACTCCATTGCTTAACTTGTTCTTCTTCGCAAACTCTGTCAAACGCGGTGGAAAAAACACCTCCACAATGCCAGGTTTCTTGGACATGTGACATGGGGTCAATACCATATGCCTCATGCAAACTCACTTGGCCCAACTGCATCTTGAGCCGTTGTTCTTCTATGAACTCATCACGTACCTGGGAATCTGCTGCAACAAAATCCGCCTCACGTAGAGCCTCTACAAATGCAACTGAACCTTTGCAACCCAGAAACTATAATGAGCCCAAATCCATCTGTACATCCACATCATCTCCTCTCGCCGCTTCGTCTCCTCTCGCCGCTCGGACACCCGGACCTGCAGGTTCATCTCTCAGTCCCCGCCTCAGCCGGCAAAGGCCCAATAGACGCCCCTGGATCAACGGGTTTCATAGTGCCCTCCTGACCAGACAGGTCAGGAGAAGCCACGAGCTCCACAAACTCAACATCTTCCGTTCTGTTGGACTTTGATTTGGGGTTCCCCAAATCCTCTTCAGCAGAACGTTTCTCTGCTGCCTCTCGATCTTGCTTCTCTTTGAATTTCAAAATGAAATCCTCAGCTCGCTTCTCCATCAACTCCACTTTCTTCCGGCCGGCATCAGTCTCACACATAGCCGCCCGGATCCTTTGCTTGCAAGCATGTGAATGCTGTCTGTGAGACAGCCCATGTCGAGCTGCATCGCATCCATCACAGCCATCTGTGAAGCCATATTGGGCAAGCTCCACATGTCTTCTGATGTATATCCCTCTCGGGATGTACCCTTTTCTTTTCTCAGCAGGATCTTCCAGCCTTGCTTCTGATTTTATCTTCTCCCATTAGGTAATTAGTATAATTATATATCCATGTGCCCAAGCAGCTCCCAAGTACCCGGAATCTGGGCATCGACACACGTAATGACATGGCCCGACCAACCGTTGAAACTTGCATATCCAGTGTGTTTCAGAGAATCAAAAATGCTCGGCTTCGCAAGCACCTTATTGTCCACACCACCTTGTTGAATGGCATATGCAATAAGCCGGGTCAACGGCACTCGTTGGCTGCCCATATCCAGCAAACCCTGCACCAGAATGTTGAGGAATCCCACTTGCCATGCCAGGAGCTGCACCTGGAATTGCACCAGGTTGTTGCCGTGCTGTAGGTGATTCCAGGGGGCTAAAAGGATTGAGACCACCTCCATGCGCAATAACGGAACCCTGAGCTGGCTGTTGGGCCACTGGCGTGGCCGCCGCTCTTTCCAGTCTCATCTGATGCATCCGCTGCTGCATGTCTTGTATGACCTGGGCCATCTGAACCACTTGATCATTGGTCCGCTGCATCTGATCAAGAGACCCTTGCTGTCGCTGCACCATCGCGGTTTGCACTTGTTGAACAACTCCTCCTACTACAGCTTCGGTGATCTGTTGTGTCACCCCCACTCCTTGTGCTGTCGGTCCCACAGCTTGCTGCAAAACTCCCAGCTGCTCAAACTGCTGCCTTTGTTCCCCCATCATCTGAGTCAGAACTTGCATCACAGCCCCAACATCTGAAGCTCCTGCGCCTACTGCTGCGCCTCCATTTGCCGCCATCTCACTGCTGAAAAGAAACGCTGCAAACACTGCACCCAACCCACCAAAATGATTGTTGCGAATGAAGCAATGTACCTCACACAGCGTATTCCGGTTCCCCCTCCGAGGGGCATGGCCAAATGGCCGATGAGGTCGATCTTGCCAGCCGCTGCTGCACGAGCTGCTGGTGTCCTCATCCACTGGTCACGTTGTCCTTGAGCTGTTTTTATAGCGGCCAGCTCCGCTACCATGCACAAACTTATGGACCGGTGAAATCCTGGTTGATGCACACCTTTTGGGACTCGATTGGCTGCGGTCATATTGATACAATAGCGTAAGCCAAGTCAAATTTTCAGAGCAGAAGGTAAGTTGTCGATGCAAGCTTGGATGCACTACTGGCTGAGGTTGAATCCAAATCACCGTGATTGTTTAGTTTGAAACCGCTATAGCTGCTAAATGGAACACGGCACGTATATATTAATACGATCAACAGAGAATGGAAGGGGAACGCAAGGGGAACGGCGGTTAAAGCAAATCAACAAATATAATAGAAGGGGAACAAGAGGCCAAATCAGCAGTGGAACCGGTCCGAAAGACCAGCCTATTTTAAAGGAAAAAAACAATAGATCCAATAGGTTCACTCGTGTAAACCAACTTTTTGGACAAAGTCCATGGTTTTCGCCACCAACCAATTGCATTTTTGTCAATCTCCTGTAAATGTGCAATTCATAGAATAAAATCGGGAAGTCCGTTCCTCCAAGGATCTCATTCATCAATGTTCTCCACAAGAAGGCATAGCGCACCACCTGCATGAAAGCCTCGGGATCGTTTCAGAGTGCACCTACACCCTATGTTGGACAATGGCTGGCCCAATTTGCCACTCCAAAAATATGTAGCCAGGACTTGGAGATCCCGGCAAACGCCAGATTGGGCAAGTTGCACGCTGCTTGTTGTCAGCAGCTCCTCCATGACCACCTTCAATGTTTTCATAGTAGAAGGTGTTCTCCTTCCAGTGCGGAGCTTTCAACTGCACTGCCAGTATATTCTGGGATTGGATAACCGAATGATGCAACTGCTAGCAATATAAACTAAAATTAATACCTATTTCCAGCTCCATCCATTTACGTCTCTTTTCTACTCCTTTGCTCATCTTTTTTCGGGGCACCTTACGGATACACCACAAGTCCATAGCCGGGCCAAGCCCTGGACACAGTGTGTCCGGACGTACCAATTTCCGGTCTCCATTCAGTAAACTTTGGCATTTTATCTGGTATCCATGGTTTCCAGGTGTCAGAAGGTCCAGGTTGGGTTTTAAGTTCTGCTTTAGGATGTTCTTTCAATTATTTCGTTCTTTCTGCAAACACGCGTGCATATATACATATACACAGATACACATATATACATATACACATGTATATACACGCTTTCATATACATATAGATATAATTATATATATAGAGAAAATTATAGACAAGAAATATGGTCATCATCAGGCACTATACAAATAACATCCTTTAACATCCTTTAACCTCTGTTTTTTAAAACATCTCGTTTCATCCGCGTCCTTCGCAGTCGGATGCTCCAGCAACTTGGCCACCATCTTTCTTGCATGACCTTGCAGTGGGTGAACCAAAAGAAGTGCGCCTTTCAACCAAAACAATGGCAACATCTTGGATTTATAAGCAGCAAATCGACTCTGATCTCCACTGGAGGGAAACCCGATCTTACCCTAAAACTCGTTCAGCAACTCTTCCCAATACAAAGGGTTTTGCAAGAAGTGCGTTTCCTTCAATTTTAATGCAATGTGACATTGAAATGGAACGCCCCCCATGTCATTGCAATATTCCATGGATTCATTCCAAGAAAATAACTAAACAGTTTGATAAGCTTAAAGGAAACCATGGTTTTACGCCCCAAAGAAATACACCGTTTAGAGGCTTCCTGCAATCGTTTCAATCAAATTCATCAGCCGGTACGAATTCCAAGCACCACATCATCATCATCATCATCATCATCATCATCATCATCATCATCATCATCATCATCATCCATGACTTGTGGCCAGGGCCTGGATGAACTCGGTCATCCTTTGTTGAAGTCATAAACCTTGCAGCTTGAGCCGTTGTTCTGGAAGGTTGTTTAAATGGTATCAATCTGGTTCGGCCTGATATTGACAAAACTGTAAAATCATGTTTAAAACTCACCGAGAAAAGTATTCTACTGCATTCATCTGCACTATATGTATTAGATAATCTTAGACAGTCCTAGTCCATGATTCTTGCCTAGCGATGACAAAAAATGACAGACCCCAAGGACCAGTGGTAGCCAGGATGCAAGGCCGCTGGATATGTGGACTCCTCCTGCGTTCACCAAGGAAGCCACCAGCCCTTTGAACAAAATCACATGGCAAATCATGGAAAATCAACATGAAATAGCCCCTAAATTCTAAATGCTATGTCTAGAGTCTACAGTATCTATTTCTTGGACATATATGGAAATATGGCATAAAAAAGTACAACCAAATACAACCAACAAATAGGTTGTCTTCCTAAAGAGTACCACCTGGGCACACCTGCACATGCCAGGTCAACCAAGCGGACGTAACTCCAGCTACACAACTGCTACCAGGCAGTCAGCCACGGTTTCATGATGGCAGTTGAGGTTTCACAAATGTTTGGTCGCATTGGCATCGACATTCAAAATTCAAGCGCTATGGAACATCAGCAAATCTGGGCAGTGTCTGTCTTAAACCATCCATTGTTGGAAGAATGGAGTACAATGTACCTAAAGGCTTGACCGGTACCATACCCCAGCCACATCCTTGTACCCCCCTGGATGTCTGTGAATTCTATCGGGGAGATGATCTCCAACAAATACTTGAAAGTGATGTAAAACAAATCCCCGCAATATGGATTTGCTTAAGGAACCATCAAAATTTAGAATATATTCCCTACATCTACATATATATATATATATAGATTCCCCATTTCTAGTGGATTTCCCATTGGAGAGATAAGGCAAATCCTCGACATCAATCCCAACCCCAGATCTGCAGCTGCAGGGCCTTGAGAAGGTGATATGGCGAAAATTGATGCAGAAACTCATCCCAGTCGCTTGTGCTGGGATCCCCTGAGTGCTCTGAAGCGCTGTTCAGCGCTAGGGATATGACGTGGCAGGGGTTAAGCCAGAACAGCCTCTGAAAAACTCACAGCCTTACCTTGCCTGTCTTTCAAATGAAGGTGAACTTAGTGCATTATGAGTAATCAAACGCAAGTGAAATCAAACCAGACAGTCCAAAACGGCAATCCTTTTACCCCGTTCCAGCTGTGATATCACCCTGTTGTGCATGTTCTCTGTTTGATTACATTACATCAATCTGTTCACCAGGGTGCGCCACATCCAACATACGAGTACCATGGTTCCCGGTCCCAAATTCTTGGGACATCTGCATCCCCGAGACCTGTATGGTGAGGATGCATGCCATTGATTCCATGACTATCCGCTGTAAAAGCCACCGGCAAGTTGTTTCAAGCGAATTTATGTTTGTTGTTTTTTTTTAAATGATTTTTTCGCCAAATTAGATTTGCTTGAGGGTCATACCACATCACACCACATATTCCTAAACATTCCCATTTTCTCCCTAAGGGGTGGAGTAAAGTCATGGAGGAATAGGTCCCAGGGCCAAGTGGCCGTACTCCCCCATCCAGCTTGCACCGGCCAAAAGTTGGCTGAAGCGCTTCCTCAGTTTCATCTTTCCCTATCTTCTGGGGAAGCTTGACAGCTACCATTCGAAGAACTCCGGAGGAAACCATTGAACTGGGCACATAACATCACGTAACTGCCATTCACAATACTTGTATAAACCAGCCACAAATCAGCCATTGCCGCATGAGCTCCCCCCACTAAGCATGGTCAGGTCATGTTGTCGATAGGATCTCGCCAACCTCAGCGAGCTTCATGTCCAGCAAGGGCACTTGACAAACCACGGCACCGAGGAGTTCACGCTTCTCTCTCACCAACCTCAACGGATGGCGAAGCCGCACAGGGAAACAAATTCAGTGTTCAACACCACAATCCGATACAATCAACATATAATATATATATAATATAACTCCATCTGATAATCAAAGACTATAATCAACATATAATGAACATAACCCCATGAAGTAATCAACCAACAGGCTTTTTGAACGCACAAATGGCATGGCCCAATTGGTGGCGATTCTCCTCACCGGAGGGATCTCTGCACCCTGACGCTGGCCCGGTCTCCCGATTCCGAGGAACATGTTGCCAACCTTGAAGCTGTCGGAACTTGGGACTTGTGGCAAATTGTTCATCTACAAACAAAAAAACACAAGGGCCAGCGATGGCCTGCGATTGAATGGGTACGGTATGGCTATGGTTTTTGAATGTGTTTATATACACATGCACTTTCAGCCCAGTACGCGTTCCCTGCTTTGAAGCAGGATGTGGCCGCAACATCTCAGGGCAAACAGGCACAGATACACAAAAAATCAAAGACACGGCACCTTCAATATATAGTTATATATATATATATAGTTGTAGCGAAGCAAGGCCCCTCTACTTCATGTGGTTGTGTTTGACAAAGTCAATACCATTCAATATCCAATGATGATGACATGTGACGACGACATCAATCTTGGTCAAACTGGAGCACGCAACGAATCTGTTTTAACAAGCTAAACAGCCAAAAGCGGTCAGCAATCCTTTTCTTGAGCCATAGCGACATAATGGTAAGAATGGTCTATGTACATGTAGCTATACTNAGCTAAACAGCCAAAAGCGGTCAGCAATCCTTTTCTTGAGCCATAGCGACATAATGGTAAGAATGGTCTATGTACATGTAGCTATACTACCCAAAAACACCCCCCGCCGCCCGCAGCCATTTGGGCGGAGGCAGGAAGTCGAGGTAGCAACCTTCGGCCTGAGTGGACACACAGTGCAAACAAGGCCAACATGTACAGCATTCCCAGTCCGTCGCTTCGAAAGAATTCAGCATGAGAAAATCGTATGCAACTAATGCACATGAAAATGAACTATACAATCCAATCGACTGCAAAGTTCGAATGCAAAATCGGCCTAGTCACTTTTTATCGGATGTGTTCGGCACGGATGCAGCAGAAAGACACGGCCGGGCTCCCGCCACGGCATCTACAGCTCATGGCAACTCTACAGATGTTTANCAAAAGCAATGCTACGGCCAGGCTCCCGCCATGGCATCTACATCCTATGGCAGTGGAGGACAATTGGCAAAATGCAATGCAAAAATTTGGCATCATGATAGAAAATGAAAATCTTAAGAATCAAAATTTGTGCATGACCGTCATTATAGCCCTCTACCAGTAATCGACCTCGACATGACCATCCGGAAATGTGTATTCCGTTCGCATGGTTCCGTCAGGATCCTGAATTGTGACTTCCCTAACAACTCCCTGACTGGTCCTAGTCTCAGAAGTCACCGCGTCAATCCTCCTCGTCTGACCGCCAGGTCGGTGATGTGGCAGCGTTGGGGCATCAGCTGAAGATGCTGCTCCACCCGTGGGTGGAGGTGAGCGTTCACGATCGGCTGACCCTCCCGGGTAGCTGCGTCCAGAGTAGGTTCGGCCATATCCANAGGTGAGCGTTCACGATCGGCTGACCCTCCCGGGTAGCTGCGTCCAGAGTAGGTTCGGCCATATCCACGTGATCCTTTCTGACCATATCCTTGACCGTAACCCTTCCCCTTGGACCTCTGCTGGCTCTGGTACTCACGGTATCCATAGCCTTTTCCACCATAACCCCATTGGCGATCATCATTCCAACGTTCCCAATGACCTCCCCCATATCCTTTGCCGGATTGCCATCCACCCTTTCTCTGAGGACAATCTCTCTGCCAATGATCAGTCGATCCACAGANATGACCTCCCCCATATCCTTTGCCGGATTGCCATCCACCCTTTCTCTGAGGACAATCTCTCTGCCAATGATCAGTCGATCCACAGATGTAGCAGCCACTTTCATAGTATGTGGAGCTGCCCCAATAACGCGCCGCAGGGCGAACTGACTCAGTGGTTCTGGGGTCGAAGTTCCTCTTTGGGCGATCGATCATGCCCTCCTGCTTCTTCGGGCCGAAGGCTTCAGGGAAATTTTTCACTTCAGATGCCACAGCTTCGGGCTCATCAGTGTGTTGTTCCCATNCTGCTTCTTCGGGCCGAAGGCTTCAGGGAAATTTTTCACTTCAGATGCCACAGCTTCGGGCTCATCAGTGTGTTGTTCCCATTTCATAGCACTATGATGATCACTCCAGTTGGACTTTGCGAAGTCGACCAGGTCGTCATAATTTTCCTTCACTGGTTGTTCGTCTAGAACGAGCATCATGCCGGACCAGCCATGAACAGTCGGCGCGGGTTCCCCTCGCGCTGGTGCAAGCTTTNAGCCAAACTGAAAAACTTGCCGGAGTGGCAGACCATCGATTCTGTTGAGACGTCAAGGGGCTTCGAAGTATCTCTGTTGGGCTTTGGCATGAAGACCAAACGGGTTCGAATGTCCGTGCCCTTCCCCTTGTCACGAGCAGTGAAGGATCGACCTGAATCTGGCGACAGGCTTGTTCCAAGTCTATGGAGGAAATCACATGCCGGGGGAGTCAATTGAGCGAGGCTGCAGTTGTACATGAAGAACGGATCACCTTCCAACCTTTTTCGGATTGACCGTCACGCATCACACCGAAGTTGGATCGTCCAGCCCTGCTCCTTTGCCTTTTCTCGGAACCCATCCGGTGGCGACGAGGTTGCTGTGATGAAATCTGGTCGATGGAGAACGAGCCTGAAATTTCTTCGGCACGACTTTCCAGTCGGCAGACTTCGGTAGCAATCCTACTGTCTGGCCAGGATTCCTGAGACACATAGCAGCTTTCACACTTTGCAAGTCCATCAAGTTGGCGATGGCCGCATTTCTCACAATTCACAAAGGGGATTGCGATCTTTTGGTGTGTGATGCAGTGCTCAGTGCGGAGGTTTTGGAGCTTGATCTGAGTATTCACATCAGCGGCCTTCCCTCCCGGGCGGCTTCCATGACCCTTCCCTTTTCCACCTTGTCCCTTTCCACGCCTTTGACGGATGATGACATCGGAGTTCGACACAGCCGCGTAGAGGGCGAACATGTAGTTCTTGAGCTCCACGGGTTCTGTTTTGGCGTCTGTTTCCATGTCCTTGTAGACTCCTGTCAAAGTTCGGATGGGGTTCAGGGTGAAGAAGCGTCCTGGAGCCACACCTTCAAGGAACTTTCCCCACTGAGCACTCAGGCTGTCTTTTGCGATGCCAATCTTCGACTGTTGCAATGCACTGGCGAGAGTGGTGCCGGCCTCAATGTGGGCTTTGACGGTTTCGTTGTAGGTCTTTCGAGAAGATGCGTAGGCACGGTTCGACCATAAGAAGTCTCTGTTGGCCGCGT
>BGPT01003094.1:27658-46025 GCA_003297045.1 Symbiodinium sp. clade C Y103 | reverse complement strand
CCAGCTGCCTGCTGCCTGCTGCTGCTCCTGCTGCTGCTGCCTGCTAGCTTTTGCCAGCTGCCTGCTGCCTGCTGCTGCTCCTGCTGCTGCTGCTGCTGCTGCCTGCTAGCTTTTCCCAGCTGCCTGCTGCCTGCTGCCTGCTGCTGCTGCCTGCTGCTGTGCAACCTCTCTTCCCTAACGCGCTCCCCCTTGCTGTCGGCCGGGGTCGGCGGATTTTGTTTGAAACCATGCGCCAATCATCTTGAATCGTTTGAATCATCGCAACTCTTCAGGCCAGAGCCGCTGCCCTGGCCGTTGCCGGCCCTGAAGAGAAGCTGTGCTGGCTTGTTTCATTCCATCTTGGATAAAGCGAGATGCTTTCGTTTTGATGTTTTATGGTGAAACAAGATGAACAAAGTGGACCAAAGCGGACTAAAGTGTTCATTCAGTTGTGGCTGATTGGCAGATGAGCTAGACATGGCTTTACAAACACGAATATGTGAAAACAAGTCTCCAAAGCTTTTGAGGGCTGGTGAGCTGGCACAGTTGGCATAATGAAATTCAAAGCGAAGAACCTGCCAGGCCCAGGAATGCTGAGTACCTGGCTCCCACGCTTGCAAGCCTGAGAGCACAGGAGGCCCACAACAGGGGCACAGAGCTGTGAAAATCGGTGAGCGTATTGTGAATCCAGAAGCCATATTCACTCATATTCACGGATGTTCAGAGTGATTAAAGTCTAAAATTGTTCAGGCTCATCTCGCATTACTGGACCTGTTCAAGACAAACATCCAGGTGTGGCTGGTGCCAACCAGATCCAGGATGATCATCGGATGATCCAGGTTGCCTTTGACAACTTTCACAGCCAGGCCTCTGCGGCAAGCGAGCTACCTGCACCATCTGCACCTCAAGCACGCGCTGATGAGGAGGACCAGTCATGACTGACTACGCGACTACGTTAGAGGCTATATACAGTTACATACCCTTGTTATGATTAATGTCTATAGTATTCTATAGTCTATAATCCATAGATATCCATAATCAACATCTGGTCATATTATACATTCTTCAGCTCGAATAGGGATACTGCAGTAGATTTGGTGTTGGTCAAATTGACACTGACTGGACATTGCACAGGCAGAAGAACCACGGATCATTATGTGGGAATCCGAAAAGGAACCAGCCTCAGACTCGCAACTCTATGGGTTTTTGCTCAGTAGACTTCCTTCTCTCACTGTGTAGTGCTGGACCTTTGAGTACCAAAATGATCAGAGCTCAGGTAGCGATGCAAATGCAGAAGCGACAAGAAGAACAGGCCATGCCCAAAGCTTTCGCTGCTGTTTTGTGTGAGAGGAGAACCAAGGCACAGGCAGGACTGATTCTCCCGTAAAGTTGAGATTGCCAAGAAAGGGGTGTTTGATCACTGCGGAAAGATCTCTGCAAGGAGAAGAAGCCAGAGCGAGAGATTGTGACAGCACCTCGTCCTTGAGTCCTTGAGAAATTTTCGCGGTTTTGACGATGTAGCCATTCTACTTGGCGCCATATATCCATTTGAATCGTTTGATTTGATTTGGCTGTGGGGTCAATATCAAACAGCTCTGTTTTTTTCGGGTGTTCACCGGGCACAGAAGGTTCGATTCATGCCCATCTTCTCACCCACTGGTGCAACATCCCGCTACCACTACAGGCTGTGGATGATTGGTTCGACCTCGGTCTGCTGCCAAGATTGCCACGACCTACTTGCCTGTGCCACATTGTCTTCATGGGTGTAGGTGACAGATATTGACAGATTCAGGGACAGTCAGTAGATTAGCTTGAACTATTCAGATGAAGTCTCCGAGGTGCAATGTTCGGTTGCTTCTCCTGCAGGGAAAAGTAAAAGAGCTGAGCTGAGGATTTTTTTTTGTAGTTTGCCGACGTTTTGCCGGATACTGGCAAGTCTTTTGGAGATTTGCTCAGTGTCTCGCAGATGTAGAAAGCTACCTGCGCTTCTGGCCTCCAGATGAGGGTCTTGGGGGATTCTGTGAGCTCGCAGAATTGCAACATCCGGACCCATAACGTGGCTAAGAGGCTTGTCGGGTGGCCATATTTCACTTTTTAGAGGTGTACAGTTGCCTGCAGACGGAATTGGGCAAGCTGTTGCATTGCACGGAAGTGCCACAGCTGCCATTTGATCTGCCACTTTAGGTACAGCCCGATGAGCTGTAGCAGGTCGAATGCTGTTGGGCATTCTGCCAGCAGAGCTTTATTGCACATTGCGCAGAAGAAAAAGTTTTTCTGTTGGACACCAGCCTGTACATGTGTAGTTTTGATGTGTATAATACATGATATTTCATGATCTTTTATGATTATTATGATTATTATGATTATTACGGTTATTATGATGATGATTATTATTATTATTATTATTATGATGCTTAATCACGTGCAACTTTCAACGAATTCCAGGACCTGCAGTTGCACCACTGAACCTTTTGAACCTTTTGAGCCTTTTGATTCTTTTTTTTTTGACGAGGAGACCGGTGACCTCGACTTAGCCTTGGATGCCTGGACCTTGATGCGGCACTTGAAAGTTCTTGGATGTTGAAAAAGATGTTGAAAGCACGTTGTGTGGATATGAACGGGTCAAAGGCGTCGCGCAAGGAGCGTTTGGTGAGGGAGAAGGCACGGTAGATTTTGGTAGATTGGGTGATTTCGCTCATAGCACAACCTTTTCATAACTGGTGCAGTCTGTCTGTCCTCAATGCCCCCACAAACTGTACGAAAGTACATTAGTGCACTGAAAAGGGCACGTGTGTAGTCGCATTCCAATCGCATTGCAGTTGCCCCATGTTGCCCCATGTGTGGTGCCTTGACAACGGACCCAGTGCCTTAAAGACCCATGAGCCCTATACAGATGGGCTGAGGGCTCTTAGAGTTGCCCCATGTTGTGCCCCGCTCCAATATGCTCTGGCTTTTGTGATCTTTTGTGTCGGCAGGCCAGAGACAAGCTAGGAGCAGCAAAGAGCTGAGCAGTGCTGTCAGCTGTCAGGATGGCCTACGGCCCTACCCTAAGTCCAAAACTGATTCTGAGGCCCAAGCACTACACAACATCGCTACAATTCATTTGAGCTCCCTGGCAGAATCTTTTGTTGGGTTGAACAGGTTGCAGCCAAGACGATCCATGATGATCATGTTCGTTTTGTGAATACCGTTACACGGACGCCATGCATCAGTCAGTGCCCTTACTTTAGTTTGATTTCGTTTGCAATCTGCAGCCATTTTGCAAGCATAGACTCCTTGCACCGGAGCAGCGTGGGTGTCAAAATGGTTGAGCACTGGTCTCAGGCAAAGTTTCTTTCGCACTTTGTATCTGAAGTTTTATCATGTCTTATCACTTCATCATATTTCATCCAGGTGCAGATGATCTCAAGATATGTCAAAGTCTGTTCAAAGTCTGTTCAAAGTCTGTTCAAGATGATTCTCAAATCATGTTTCCCTTCAGACTTTGTCATTCCCGCTGGTCAATGTCGGATTTTGTGGCTGAGGGCAGAGGTTCGCAGACCCAGGGAAGAACCCATGGAAGCGCAGCGAGCAAACAAGCTCAGGAGGGACTTATCTCATCATTGGGTTATCTTGCAGTGCTGAATTTTGGTTCGTGATGAAGGTGAGAGTCACTGTTGGAATGCATACTTTTCTTGCTGCCTGGATACTGCTGTTGAGCTTGTGACTCGAGATGAATCGGTTTCTTTTCTGCGCAAAGCCTGCATTTTCCATTTCTCTTGTCCGCATAGCTGCCGTCAGGAAGACAGATTCGACAGCCTCCGATTTTCACTTTCCACCTCCTTCACCAGCGCCATCAGAATCTCTCTTTGCATCACTTTGCCAACAACAACGCACTTTGTTTACCTTCTATGTTGCTGTTTTGGGCGTGAACATCAGCCGCAGAGCTTCCGGCATTTATTGGTGACTGAGGATGAATTTGATGAAGTGTCGAAGCATGTTCCTCCACCATCTCCAGCCAGTGCAGCATTCAGACCCCAAGTGGAAAAGGCGTATGAGTTTCTGTCGTTTCTCCATGTCTGTTCCTTCCGCTTTCTACAACAGAGACTGCAAGCATTGTGAATACTGCTCAATGTGCCATCTCGCAGGGCGTCAAATACATCGTTGTCTCTGGTGGTGTGTGCAGTTCCTTGGGGAAGGCGATGGCCATATAGACTGAGTCATAGATCTCAGATCTGAATCGTGTCAGGCCACAGATCTCAGAGAGTTTGGGTTTTGCAATAGAACCACCATGCTGAGCAAAAGACTTTCATGTGGCCAGGGCGTAGCAACCTCTTCGATTGGAGCGCTGTTGCGAGGGCACGGCTTTCGGGCACATGACTCAGAAAATTCAGCAGTGGACGCGCTCAAGGCGTTTCAGACATGTAAACAGCCGCAGGGGACTGCAGTTTGAACTCTGCGCAGTGGATTGCATTCGAGGTCACAGCCATAAAACTGGACCCATACATCAACATAGATGCTGGATTGATGAGCCCGACAATTGGCTGCATTGATGCATAGGTCAAGCCTGGATTTTAAGGGCAAATTGAGCACACGCAGTCCGACATGTGAGCAATGATCTGCCAATGAACTGTGTGTTGTAGCCTAAAACGTGAGCTGGATTGAGCTGGAAATTCAGGTACGAGCATGGCGAGGCACGAGAGAGTACATGTGACGACCCATTCCTTGTCACTTTCGTGGCAACTGATGCATATGTTTCCAAACATTTCCAAACATTTCCAAACATGCAGACATATTGTGGGGTAATGCAAACAGGAACAACCTCAGAACAGATTGCAAGATATGTGATGTATAGCTGAGCCTGTATCAAACATGTCCTTTTGTCATTTTTTATTTGCGCTCGTTCAGGTGTATGTGCTGCTTGACTGGAATCCTTGCAAGCACAGAAGATAATCTGACTTTGAGGGCTGTTTCATTTGCAAATACAGTTGACAAGTGGTTACTGAGAAGCATCGACCCGCCAAAGGTTAGATGACGGTGGAGAAACAGACTTGGATTTGGGCAACTATGAGCGGATGATGTACCTTTCCTTGGGGAGGCATGATTTTAATTTTTAATTGCAATTTTTGGGAAGTGGACTCGCACAAGCTTCCGGCTGCAGGGACAACAACCTCACGACTGGCAAGATTTACGAGTCAGTCATTAAGAAGGACTGCCTGTTTCATAACATAGAAATATGATGAAATATGATGAAATATGTTGAAGCATGCGACTGTGTTTGCTCTGGTGTTCATACACGGACTGTGGTGGGATGTCCAGCCGCAGGAACGTGAAGGAAAGTACTTGGGCAAGACCGTGCAAGTGGTTCCACACATTACTGGTGCGATTGTAGAGTGGATCAATCGTGGCAAGACAGCATTAAGAGGATCGTTGAGAATGCAAGGCACACGAATAGGATCGAATAGGTCCCTGAGCCAGATTCCACCACAGCAAACCATGACAGTCCCGTTGGCTTTCGCTTGCGGAGTAGCTGATCGGAACGAGTTTCAGCAAATCCTCAATCTCATTGAAACAGTACAGCAAAGCTTGCACTAAGCAGGGGATCTGGTGACAACGGGTATATCAAGATACATGCTAAGAGGAGGGTTCAAAGTAAAACAAAACTCAAGTAGCAAGCGCCAAACAGTTGCCATTCTTGATTGTGGCAGGTTTCACAAGTTTGATTTCCCTTTTAGATTTGGAAATATGTTTGAACCAATCCAAGGTGTAGCACAGCAACCTGTGGATTGTTCCGGCTTGCGACCACAGATTTGTGCTTTGGTTGACAGCGAGTAGTGAATGATGATGTAGGACCGGGAGCAGATTCAGATGTGGCATGATTTGTTGCACCATCCACACAAGCCGGCTTGCGGAGAGTTTGTGGGTGATCCGTTTGCAGTGACAAGGTAGCAGCAGTTTCAGAGAAGTTGATATCCAAACCGTTTCTTGAGGCATGATCGAACTTGGCGGTACTATCGGTGACATCGAGTCCATGCCATTCATAGAGGCCTTGCGCCAATTGAAGTTCCAACTCCCTGAGAAGCTGGGAGGCAAGATGAGGCAAGATGAGGCAAGATGAGGCAAGAATGACTTGTTGAGGCACAGGAAAAGGTAACGCCATGGAAAGTCACAGTCAATGTAGACACGGAGATTTAGCAAATGGAGCAGTCCTGGGATGTCAATGTGCCGTTGGATTCAACTCAGCCCTGTCCAAGGAACTCACTGGCATGGTGTCACTGCTCTTACATTCCGAGACTCGCTGGCTCTGGGTGTTTTCATAAGTACTAAGAGATTGCCATGAAATTTCATCATATTATGACAGCGTCAAGATGCGCCAAGCATTGAAGTGGGAAATATATAGATGGAAATAGTGGCAGTTTCATGGAATTTCATGGAAATTCTAAACCAGGAACATGAGCGGGCAGAAGACCAAGCCAACGCAGCATTCTGCTTCTTGGCTGAAACTTGTCCAGGCTGACCAGAAGTTTTCTGCCTTTTCGCTGATTGTGAAAACTTGCATGGGTTGAGAACACATTATGTTTCGCGCCTTTTTTGATTCCTTGTTTTGTAATGTTTTGGATATCTCGGCATAGTTGCAGATGTTGCACGGTTACGGCATGTTCCGGCGTGGCAGGTGGTTAGGGTTGTCAGCGTTCTAGGAGACTTGCACAGGGGTTGGACTTTCCAAAGTTGTCGCCTTGCTCTTTTCATCTCTGTTCTTATTTTGTTGTTTTATTGATTTCTTCATGATCACTTCTCGACAGGTATGTGAGTCTGTGTTTTTTCCAGTGTCATCTCAGCACAGAACTTGATGGCTCTCAACTCTCAATCTGAGTTTCTGCATGGTTCGGTTCGTTTGCAGTTTGGCCATCTCGGGAACTACTTAAACGTTTACCGGTCGTGTTTGGTTTATCAATCTGCAACAGAAAGAGACATAGAGCAATGGAAGGAAAAAAAATACAGGAGTACAGGAGGGTATCTTATCTTGGGTCCGCTAATCGTGGATGGTTGAACACACACACACACACAGAATCATACAAATAATGTCGTCTAGAGTACTCTCACTCGGCAGGGGGTTGCGGGTTGTGAGGCTAGCCTCTCTTAATGCCTAGAGGCAGTTCCAATATGCGGTACAAGACGGAAGTGGTTTTGGGAGTAGGGGTGTTGGGCAGCCAGAGGAAGTAAGGTTGGCCTCTGCTTTGAAATTTGCACTTCTGTTCTATGTAGCTTTCGTAGCTGGTGTTGAGTGTGTTTTTTCCAATTGCAGAGGAAGGGTGAAGTCAAAGCATGCGTGGACATTCGCAGAACATTTTGCGTTCCCGTCATGGAGATGCATCATGCTGGAATTTCTGAAATATCTGAAGTGTCGACTTGGAACAGCCAAGGTGAAAGCTTTGCTGGGGCTAGGCCTGTCAGTGTTGTGCTTGTCCAGCTTTCTTCTTCCGGACACCACCATTTTGGCACAGGAGTACAGCCCGACATGATCATTTGCAGATGCCACCAGCTCAAGGGCCGTAAAACGCCATACCTTGCAACATTGCAACGGATTGGTGAATCACATCCCAAGGTCCAGATCCAGTCCTGGAGGAAACTAGGAAGAAGATTGCCAACCAGTCGTGACCTAAGCCAATGTCAAATTCGGGTTGCAATCTGAAAACAACGAACTGAGTTGAATTGAGATCACTTGGGCAGTGAACTAGATCACAAACGATGGTCCAAAGTCAAGTAAGTAAATGACATCGTTCCTCATCAATGCTTTTGCGCATTGCAATTCACGACCTATTTGGCTGCAGGTGTGCCATTCAGTCCGGCCGAATTATCAGTGCTCATGACGTGGCAAACCTTTTCCACGTTCCAGGTCCCTTAGCTGACGCTCAACATCGTTGAACCATTTTTCCAAGTGGTAGCCAATTAGGAGATTTCAGGAGGCGTTGAGATTGGCAGATTGCACCGTTTGTGCTTGTACTTCAGGCATTTTCGCCCAGCAGCACATGGTTGGAATGCTAAACGGCCTGCTTCAATTGGACGATTTGCATGACTTTTGGCAAGATAAGTGGTTCGGAGTTCACTGTTTGAAGTTTTAAGCACTTTGAAGTTCCGTCAAGCACTCACAACAATGCATTGATGTTGTTTCACTTGCCCAGGTCGCGAAAAAGAGCCACTTGGCACGGAGATTCTTGACAGAGCCTGGTTGCAATTCTATGTCTATGAATACGCCGATAAAATACATAATAGATAGATAAATAAACAAACAAACAAACAAACATCAAATAAACAATTGGATAATAAGTAACACACAAATAGATAGATAAACCATGATAAACCAAATAATAAAACCTACTTGTACTATAGACCTTTATACGTACATATATATATATATATATACATATGCGCAAAAAATATCGCTTCTCTCTTGTGCGAGGTATGCATGGCAGCGCCAAGAATTTGCGCACCTTGAACGACTGGGAAGCCTTCGCCAAGCAGGTGGATCAGGCCACTGTCCTCGCCTGCGAAGCCATGACATTTGGGCTTTGAAAATAATATATACACCTAAATCCACTGGATTCTCACAAATTATCGATATTTCAGGCTATTTTCCTATGATTCCCTACTCTCAGACAGACCCATTTCATGACATTTGAAACTTTAAAAAATAGCTGGGCTTTGTGTCATCCCAAATTTCTCACATTTGTCCAACAGGAGCAAAGCAACGGTAGGATCATTCTATCCATAGAAAACGGTATTGACATGTTTGAGAAATCTGCAGTCCCCTTGCTTGCATATGGATGCAAATGGGCTTATTGCATATGGGCTTATAAAATAAGTATAGCTGAGGGATTTGTACCACGCCCAGAGACAGGAAATGAATTTGACAGGCAGAAGCTGCCATGCCAGTGACCATTGCCTTTGTTGGCAAATACAACAAAGGCGGTGAGAACCTTGGTGCACTCAGCAGATGAGTACTATAAATTTCTATCAGAGTATGGTTCCGAATATTTTCCTTCAGCATTCCCTTTATTTCTTGCAATTGCAGACGAGCCCAGTGTGCTGAGATAGATTGCACCATGTGACAAGAACACTCCAAGGTGGAGATGCGTACCAGTCCGTCGTGGCTGCGCTCAATCATGCAGCGGTGGCTGTAACTCGAATCCCGACTTCGTTTTAACTGGCGAAAAGCCAATGTCGGAGCAGCTGGTGATTTGAAGATTCCGAAGCCCGCTTTCAATCAAACACTTGCGACTCACCTGCAACTGTGCAAGGAAAGCTGAAAATTGTGGACAGCTTAGCTTTTGTTGATCTGAGCGCCCACCGTTGAAGTCCGGTTACACAACTTTGTTAGAGTCACACAGTGCACTTTTTTGAAGGTTGGATATGGTTGGATAAACCTGTACATTGTACATCTTTGTTCCTGATTCACATGATTCACATGTCTTGAAGTGACTGCTGTCAGGAATGGATTGATGCAACACACCTGGAGCTGCCAAGCAAAGATGCAAGGAATTACGAGGAGCTGATGAGACGAGCGCAGGAGGCAGAGGCGAGGGTGATCAATGACCCAAGGATTCAGATAAGTTCCAGTATAAGTTCAGCATTCACACAAGTCTTTGTTTCACAGTTGTTATATATTATTGTTCTTGTGTGTCGGTATGTGTCACATGCTCATAGCGCCCCTATGTGTCACTTATTTTTTTTGCAGATTCTTTGGGTGTTTTGCCATACCAAGCAAGTACGACTCATGAACCAGGCCCTTCTCAAAGCTGCAGATGGCGTGTTTGTTCCCGGAGGCTTTGGCGATCGAGGTGCCGCAGTTGGCACAGTCTTAGCAAGTGTGAAGCATAAGCATTGAACATGTTTGCACACACATTGATCACTATTGATATTTGTCCATCCATCCATCGATCCATCCATCCATCCATCCAGCCAGCCAGCCATCCATCCATCCATCCATCCAGCCAGCCAGCCAGCCAGCCATCCATCCATCCATCCACCTGTCTATCTAGCTAGGTATTGTTTTCTTTTACGGACCGTGACCATCTTTGAACCCTGCAGGTGTCGAGGGAAAAGCACGCGCGGCCAGCCTTGCGTACTGGGCTGAGCATGACATGATTTCCTTTCCAATAGGTCACACAAGTGGTGGAACATGTCTTAGGGATTCCAGGCATACATACTAATCATTGCTAATCATACCTCCTGACTGTGTCGCCTTTTTTGCCAAAGCGATTGGTCCAGTGAGAATGCTGGACCTTGGCATACAAGGCGTGAATGGAAGAAGCCTTACCTGGGAGTTTGCCTTGGCATGCAGGCCTTGACACTTTCACCTCCGACAAACGAATTTCTTGCCGAGCGAGTCGAGCGACTCGAGGGAGTGTTTGACAATGTCAAGTTGGCAGCTGTTTTGGATTGTTTCGGTGAACCCTTTTGCACATTTTTGCACATGTTGCAGGTGGCTCTCATAAGCTTTGCAAGAGACGTCCTGGGAATAGCTGATGCTACCAGCGAGGAGTTCGATTCTTTCAAAACGTCTGCATCTTACATTGCCTTACCATAGCCATGGCTTAGCAATGACTTATCCTTGCTCTCGTATTTTGATGTATTTTGTAAGTCTCCGCAACCGATATTGGCCTCGGATCTGCTAGGTCGAAGAACCACGTCATCATTTTCATGCCCGAAATTTCCAAGGACGGAAACTGACACACAAAAGATGTGCAAAGGCTCGGCAGTTTTCATCAGTTTCCCAGGAGACAATGGGTGCGAATATGAGACTCGGTGCTCGATACGTGGAGTTTACGAATCCAGAGAATTCCTTGGCTTCATCCCTCTATGGATCCTCGGCCCAACGACATTTGTTTGGGTGGTACAGAGCAACATCAAGACAGATTGAAACTTTACATTTCTTTTACTTTATCATCTTTATCGTTTCTTGCAGCGCCATCTCAGTTCGCGCATGGTGCATTTGTACTTACTGGATTTTGTTAATCGTTTTTATCGAATTCACATAGTCCCATGACATACTAAGGTGGTCAACAGCGCATCATGGAGCGCCATCGGCATCGTGCATGAGTTGCACCAAGAACATGTCATCCACCGCCAAACAATTCTAAACAGTGAATATCTCCACATGTCTCCACTTCATGGTGAAATCCCATAAGATCCATTCAGAGTGATTAAGAATCTACATGGACATGTTTTTGGTGTAAAGCTACTGTAGCAAGCGGACGACCAAGGCTATGAGTTCAACATTGCGTACAAAGAGCGCATGGAGAGCAAAGGTTTGATCTTCTCGGGCCAAGATGAGACCAAGGAGATTTCCGATGTCATCCTTGACATTGGGATTCCATATGATTCCCCATGGTTCTTGTCTGGATTTGTTTTGTCTGGATTTGTTTTGAACATTCTTGGCTATATCTGTCGGACTTGCAGGAGCGAATGGATATCATAGAAATGTCGACAAAGGACGCTTGTGGCGAGTTGATTTTTTTTTGAAGTTGTAATCAGGAAAGGCAGCGGTAGCTAGCTGGCTTCTTGCTGTAGACATCGAGCTGTTTGGGTGCGGCCGCGTTGCATATAATAGCCTGATTTTCTGATAGACCATATATGTTGTTTGGCCTTTTTTCAGCATTTGAGGACTTTAAAATCTTTCAAGATATGGACACACCTTGCACAAAATTGCGCATAGGCTCAGACAATCTAAGACATCAATGTGCTTTCCATGTCAGTATGGCGCATCATTCAAAATGTTCATTGATGCTTGTACTTTCCCACTTTGGATATTTCAATTCACCTTGTCTAGATTTCATTTGCCACGCCTTGGGCCTTAAGTTTATTTTGCTTACTATTCCGTAGTTTTGACCCGTACCATCCTGTACTGTACCTGTTTCTTCAATGTTTTTCACTAAAGCTGGAATCTCCAATCGCATGAAACTTCATGAGTTATACCCCCGCCCCTCCCCTCCCCCCCCTCCTCCCACTAGCGGGTTCACAAGCAGTTTGGCCGTGGCTCGATCCCCCCCGGGGACATCGTTAGCATTTCGCCCCCTACCTCTCATCCTCAACTTTGGTTTTCCGCTGCGTTGCTTTTTCCCGGCGCTTCCAAAGGTCCACTCCGATGCGGAAGGTGGACCTTTCAATCTTTCCCAATCACTGGTAATCATGTTGGCTGTGCTGAATTTCCTCATCCTATTCGTGCAACAATATCTATGCATACAATCATATGTTATCATCCTCGTCCCCTCCAACATACATCACCTCAATACGTAGGTCTGGATGCTCGCCTTACAAACATGCCCCAACTTCAAACCCGCTCGTCCCCGTTGACGAAAAAGCTGCGCAGCTGCGCTGTACCCTTTGTCCTTTCATGCCAAGCTCCCTGCCAAGCTAGCTTTCGTCCCTTACCCCTGGGCCTCAAGTTGAGCTGTCAATAAGCAAGCAAGATGTTTGCACTTTATCATCGGAGCAACATATTTTTGCAGACCTGATTCGTTGAGGAGCATCCGTTCTTCATGGGCGTGCAGTACCATCCTGAGTACAAATCGCGTCCTGGAACGTCCGGCTCTTGGAGGAATATCAGATAGATTATTGAAAATTATTGATATATAATTTATCGAATGTGTGCTTGACTAATTTGCTTCTGTATCTGGAATACAAAGGCATGCCTGAAGTTCTGCGACCAACAAGTCGCAAGAACGCTGTGCACTTAGGCCATCTCCAGCCTTCTACGGCTTTGTGGCAGCTGCGAGCAATCCGAAGCAGGCCAGAAAGTAGAGACGACGGTGTGAGCCATCAACAGATCAAGGTCATGGATTCTCCTTGAATATCTTGAATGACTTCTCGACTTTTCTCAATTGTCTTCCCAAATTGATCAGGTGGATGAGATGCTCTTGAAATGCCGCCCTCACCTCAGCTTGGCAGAGACGCTGATACTGGAAAAATAGCACAATTTACACTTATAGAATCATAGAATGGCAATATGTGCAACCTTGTTCTCCTCGGTTTCCCGTTTGGTGGTAGAATCGATAGAAGATATCCGAGAAATTCTCAGAGGATCCAAGGGGTCACCCTCTGACCACCAAAAGCCTTAAGCGGATCTGCAAGGTCGAGAGGGCCGCAATGCGCACTGGACGCCTTTTGCGATTTGATAGGCCATAGATTCGATAGATGGCCTTGTCCTTGTTTTCGAACGGGTGAGATCAAGAGTTCCAGGTTCCTGTGGGGTACGGCCTGGTAGTCTCTTGGAAGTTGCCAGTCTTGTCCAGAGACTGTCGGTCTCAGCGAAAGTTCTGGTAGCCTTGGGAAGCTCTCATTGCCAAAGCAATGCAGCGAGGAGTGGAAGGCACTTTGTGCCGCGGTCAAAGTCCGGAGCCTTCGCTCTGGGCACCAAGTCAAGACACAGTAACATAGGTCATGATGATCATGATGCCTCTCCAAAGGTCCAATGGTGGCAACTTATAGCAACGCTCCTCGTGCTTTTCATGGTTTCAGAATGTTTTAGAGACTTCAGAGATCCTTTTTACACCCTTCTACATCCTTCTACCACTTCTGCCTGATTGACTGCCGTGGCACACTGCTGCCTAGTTTGCTCTACTTTCAAGAGAGTTCCATTCTGAAGCGTTGTGCAGAAGTACGCTACTGGGCTGTGAAGACCACCAATGAACTGCGCAGACTCTGCCAGACATTTAATCTCAAACGGATGGTGATGAACCTCGACGATTCAAAGCATTTTTTGAGTTTTTGCCACGTGATGTCACCAAGTGATGGATTGCTTTTGATGAATTGCCATTTATTGGAATGTTTTAGACATGCTGGTCATGTTTGAGCAACTGACTGTACAGTTCATACATCTACGGGCACCGGCGTGGATCTGGTGTGTCATTCCTCTTGTGAAGTGTCGCGCTGCACATTAGACTGCTTAAGCCGCGCGAGATACCAGCATAGCTGGAACTCGGCTGCAGTTTCAACTGGGTACTTGAGCAAACCGACATCAGACGATTTTGATTTAACGAAGTCACTTCAATCACCCAGTCTGCTGTCCCCACGAGAACCTCACATGATGTGAAGCGTCATGCTGATGGTCATTCAGATTACCTTAGTTTCGCTTGTCGATTCGCTTGTCGATTCGCTTGTCGATAGTTACATAGACGCCTGCCTTGACTGATTTTCCATGGACGGAGACGTTTAGTAGCTTTTCAGTCCGTGTGGGGAAGTGGGGCAGTACACCTATCGCAAAAGAGAGCCAGTCGTGCAGTCTTTGTAGCGGTGGCAGAGCTGCAGGAAGATTTCAGATTTGGGGGTCATAGACATCATAGAGTCAAATAGTAGTGAAGCAGCTGACAAGAAACAAGAGCAAGGTGAAATTGATGTCCGAAGCCTTGTGCAGTGAGGAGACTCAATAACCGTAGTACTTCTCAGACCAAAGGTTTTCCAACTTCCCATACGCCCTACAGCCTTCCATCTACTACATAATATGCAATGTAGATAATCTGTAGATACATAGAGCGTATGTGCACGTGGTGTTCCCACGTGTGTACTGCTAGTGCTGGCTGATTCTCAGGCAGAGAAGAACCCAAGGCCCGAGACACCAATCTGTTGGAAGATGTTGGAAGTGATTTGTGTCGAACAAATCAATTGAGATATGTGTCATGGATTCAAGCTTCAATTAAATGCCGCGATATGCCGTATATCCAAGATATCTCAATGTTCTGATTCAGGAAGCAGCTCGAGCAGCTGAAGCAGCTAAGAGCATTTACAAGAAGGCAACAGTGCTTCAACACTGCGGAGATTCTCCCATTTGACTCTCTCTCTCTCTCTCTCTCTGTCTCTCTGTCTCTTTGGTTTTTGCTTTTCCCTTTCATCAGTGTTTTGCCATCTGTTCCTGTGAGGACATAGTAAGACTAGTCTCGCTTTCAGATGGAATGCGTTCAAACAGTACGCTAAAAAGCTCCGAGAATCTTTTAACAATATTTAACATTATTTCACTTTCTACTTGGTATTATTTCACTCTCTACTATTTTTTCAGCGTTTTCAATTCATTCTTGTTCCACTGCTGCTTCCTGCATTTGACTTGCTGGCATGATTCTCCAGGCTCAAGACATCCTGGGCCAGGCTGCTTGCTCCGCAAGTCAATCCAGCCGCATCCTTCTAAAATCCAAATGTTCTGTGAGCATGTGAATATGTTTTTGCCCCAGAAAAGATGTGTTGATACCCCGTCACTTTGAGTCACGAAGCTTTCCGTAGAAGCCATGTGCCGACAATAGTATAGGTATGTGACGTGTTTCAAAAATGGAGGACCAACGGAACTACAACATGAAATAAGATGAAACATTTTTAGGATTGAAATGATTGAAGCATCTGTTCTGGGGGGGGTCAAAAAAAAAGTAAGCCGGAACGTTGTTCAAAGAACAAGGGTTCAGCACGTCGACAGGTGGAGTCTCTGGCATTGGTTGCACAAGCGCATATGTTCATGGCGCAGCCCCGAGAAGGTATCGCCTGTCCGATTCAATGAATATGGACCCAAAATGATACACAAATGTAAACAAAGCTACCAGCACAGGTCAGCACAGGCGGATCCTGATGAACTGAGGTGAATTCATTCAAGTCGGTAGGTACTAGTCGCTAAGTCGGTACTTTGGTCTTGGTGTGTACTTGCTATAAATTACCGCTGAGGTCAGCAAGCTCGATGCAACGGAAGAATTGTGTTGACCTTGGACACAACGGGACTGCCGTATGATTTTACGATATTTTGTAAATATATTTTGTACATGTTACATGTTTGTAATTACTCATTGTATCTCATTGTTTGTCACTCTATTGGTCTACTCAATTCCAATCCTTCGTGGAGCTTTGTGAGAGTTTGAAGAGCATTGAAGAACCATGACAGTGAGTCAATCATTTGTCTTGTGCTCAACCTGTGATTTTTTGAAAGTGACGAGCCCAGCAAGTTGATCTTCAATGGTCTTGACAGCGTTTGGCTTGAAGGATTATCTTATTAATATTTATTAATTATCTTTAGGTAAGCTTAGTTGTTGGCGTGAGCCAGTTCGATTTTGGAGCATGGCGGCTTTGAAGCTTAATCCCATGATCAGCAAAATGGAAGAGTTCTGTGCTCAGCAATAGTTTTGCTGCACTTGCTTCAACGCACACACCATCACATCTGCAGAAACGGTTCTTGGTTCCATGCCCAGACAGTGCGTCAGCCAATGCTGCGGCCAATGCCAACAAAGTGCCAAGGTCCTACACAGTTGCGATCTTCAGCAAGGCAAGTTTGCAGAGCTCTGCAAAGCTCAGTTCACGACTTTCACATACTTTCATTATACTTTCATTATATACTTTCATTGGTTCAGGTGTCGAATATGAAAAGCCGTGGCGAGAAAGTAAATGGTGCTCTCTGTGTCCCTAGGCAGGCTTCATATGTTGCGTTTGGTGAGTCTGTTCATGACACTACTTCTCCTCAGTACCAGTAGCCTCTACGATTTTTTCCGTCACACCTAAGGTGGGACAGCCAGACTTTCCACCCCCGCCCGAAGCTATCAAAGCCACAGCAGAAGCAGCCGTCCAGGGCCTCACAAGCTACACTGCTGTGACAGGACCTACGTTTTCCATCTTTTTCCCACAGAAAACAAAATGACACTAGCACGGCCGTTTAATTAAGCACCTTTGAAAAGCAAGAAATCATTTAGAAAACCGCTCCTGGTACGCGAAGCCACGGACACATGGGTATTTTTCAAGCGTACATGTTGACTGGCAGGAACACTCGAGTTGCGACAGGCGATCTCGGAGTATCTTGAAAAGTACAAGCAGGCAAGATTCTGCAAGATTGCTTTGCATATCTCTGCATAGTTTGTAGGACAGAGTGCAATTGCTTCATTGTGACAGGGCCAACATCCAGTGGCATGCAGCAAACATGCGAAGTCACTTTGACTTTTTGTTCAGGTCACATACTCCACAGATGAAATCCTGGTGGCTTGCGGAGGCAAAGGCATGTCGTGTTTGCCGAGGTTCTGGTTTGCATGCTTCAGAGAAGACCTACATCCCCATTACAATTGATTGAGAGAGGTTTCCCTTGGTTTCCTACACAATGGATTGGACTGAATTAAGATGAACGAAGTGAATTCCCTGTTTGGCGTCTGGCTATGGAAATGATTCCTGTGAGGCAAACAAGTGATCTACCAGGTCATGATGGCCCTTTGCCAAGAAGGAGATGAAGTCATAGTGCCGGCACCCTACTGGACCTCCTATCCAGAGCCTCAACTTGCAATTTGAGTTTGCGCCCGACATGCCAAGTGTAGCCATGATGTCTTATGAAGGCTCCAGACGCAGCTGCAGATGCCGCATACTCCAAGTGCACTCTGGAAAAACTGGCCCTTTCCAAATGGTGAGGACATTGTCAAGCTGTCGGGAGCATCTCCAGTAATTCTGGAGACATTGGCATCAAGTGGTTATGCAATCGATGCGACCAAACTGGCTGCGACAATCACACCAAAAACACGTATGCTAATTGATCCTTGGCGTACGTGAGTCGATATTTTTGATGCAAAGATTGCTAATATCTCAACCATTCTCAACCTTTGTCCATTGGTTGTGAAGGTTCTGTGAGTTCCACATGTCCGACAGGTCACACAGCAAAATTGAATATTCAGTATTCGACCCTGAGGTGTGCAATCCATCAAATCCAACAGGTGGGGATGCAGATTTTGCGTATACATTTTGCAAACTTGGACTGTGTGAGATGGAATTTTCTGTTGTAGCAGTACACTTGTGATGATGTTTCATTTGCATTGGCCAAACTATGCCTTTGGCAGAACACCAGGTTGTGCCATGTCCAAGCAAGAGCTCGAAGCAATTGCTGAAGTACTACGCAGACCTGAAAATCAGCATGTACTCGTCCATTCACTGCATTTGATTCCTACGATTCTGATGCGGTGTTGGGCAGCTGTGCTGCTTCCCGTTGTAGCCAAGACTCCTTTGTAACACTTTGCCAAGGCACTAAGAGGAGACGCTTATACTATAACAATCTAGAACATGCGTTTTCACGAAAGGTAGCCTAGGCTACCTGAGTTCCATGTACTTTAGTACTTAAAATGTATTGGTGGGGGCTGGTGGCTCTTTTCACTGAAATCGAGGCTTGAATGAGTGACTTTGGAATTCCGATTTCATCCAGTTATTTTGTCTTGTGGTCTTTGTTTTTCGTATGACCGACTTTCGAATCTTGCAACCTCAGTNTTTTCGGGCATTCTCCGCTCGCAAAAACATCGTAATTTACAGTGTTTTTGCGTGTACTTTCACAACGTGCAACAGTTCAAAACTGCGTAAATACCAGTGTTTTGGGCAATGGACGTGTAAAAACCACTGCAAATACCAGTGGTTTTAATACCGC
>BGPT01003094.1:15370-27162 GCA_003297045.1 Symbiodinium sp. clade C Y103 | reverse complement strand
GGGAGTCCACCATGGGAACCCCCGTTTCCAAAGCAGCAGAAACACATCATTTCATGATCATAAATTTGGCATCAAATCCTTCCTTTTTTGGTCGAAGTCACGTTTTTGTTGGTTGGATTCTTTTCTGCGTTTTCCTTTTTTTGCCGATCTTTATTGGGGGACTCCCAAATCCAATGGTTTATCACGAATTTTTCACGGCAATTTCGGATAATTTATGTGTATCCACAATTTTCAGACAAATCGAGCATGGTTGTTGAGCCTCATTGTCCTCAACTAAAACCCAATGAAACCCTACTAGCACCCCTTAAAATCCTATTAAACCTCACCAAACCCAACAAATCGGTTATACCCACTATCAAGGAACCAGGAAATATGCTCGTTCACAAGGCATCTGACAGTCATGGGCCGGNCCAACAAATCGGTTATACCCACTATCAAGGAACCAGGAAATATGCTCGTTCACAAGGCATCTGACAGTCATGGGCCGGTGCTTGCCGTATCTATCTATCCATCTATCTATCTATCCATCCATCCATCTTTCTATCTATCTATCTATCTATCTATCTATCTATCGGTCTTTCTATCTATCTACCTATCTATCTATCTATCTGTCTGTCTATCTATCTATCTATCTATCTCTCTCTCTCTCTTTCTATCTGTCGATCTCTCTATCTCTCTCTATCTCTCTCTGTATCTCTTTGTATCTCTCTATCTCTCTCTATCTCTCTCTATCGATCTATCGATCTATCGATCTATCGATCTATCTATCTATCTATCTATCTATCTATCTATCTATCTATCTATCTACCAACCTATCCATCTATCTATCTATCTGTCTGTCTGTCTATCTGTCTATCTGTCTACCTGTCTATCTGTCTATCGGTCTATCGGTCTATCTGTCTATCTTTCTATCTGTCGATCTGTCTATCTNGTCTATCTATCAACGAGAAGACGCCAAGTATAACTACAAGTGTCGTTATACGTCTTCGAACCTATAATATTTCATGTATATGTCTTGACTGAGATTCTTCTGTCAATTGGTGAGTGATTGCATTCTGGCATGGCAAGTTTCGCTCAAGTGAGTCAGATTTTTTTCATAGCCCTCAATGCACCGGCGCGGAGCTATAGTCTTTCGAGATCTTCAGCGCTCGTCTTCATGTCGTTTGGGGTGTGCCTTTTTTTACTGGGATTTAGACACTACACATTGATGTCAGTGTATTTTTGGTTCGAAGTGGTGTTCAGAAAAGGAAATAATACCTATCTATCTATCTATCTACCTATCTATCTATCTTTCTACCTACCTACCTATCTATCTATCTACCTATCTATCTATCTACCTACCTACCTATCTATCTATCTATCTATCTACCTAGCTATCTATCTATCTACCTATCTATCTATCTACCTACCTAGCTATCTATCTATCTATCTATTTATTTATCTATATATATATATATATCTCTCTCTCTCTCTCTCTGTATCTCTCTCTGTATCTCTCTCTGTATATCTCTCTGTATCTCTCTCTGTATATCTCTCTGTATCTCTCTCTCTCTCTCTCTCTCTGTATCTCTCTCTCTCTCTCTGTATCTCTCTCTGTATCTCTCTCTGTATCTCTCTCTGTATCTCTCTCTGGATCTCTCTCTCTCTCTCTCTCTCTCTGTATCTCTCTTTGTATCTCTATCTGTATCTCTATCTGTATCTCTCTCTCTCTGTATCTCTCTCCGTATCTGTCT
The DNA here is from genome assembly GCA_003297045.1 of Symbiodinium sp. clade C Y103. Classification (NCBI taxonomy): domain Eukaryota; class Dinophyceae; order Suessiales; family Symbiodiniaceae; genus Cladocopium; species Cladocopium sp. clade C. Next base: position 25,429 of record BGPT01003094.1, on the reverse strand, counting down.
CGCTCTCTATCTCTGTGTCTCTCTCTCTCTCTATCTATCTATCTATCTATCTATCTATCTATCTATCTATCTATCTATCTATCTATCTATCTATCTATCGGCCTATGTCTGCCGATGTCTATCTGGTCGCATCTCATCTCNATCTATCTATCTATCTATCTATCTATCTATCTATCGGCCTATGTCTGCCGATGTCTATCTGGTCGCATCTCATCTCATCTCTGCTTGTCACATGTCGATTTGCTCGCATGATTGTTGGAGATAAAAATGTAAAAACGATAACATGAAAATCGTGGAGCACAAACATGGCCCCTCTTTTCTTCCCAAGCAATTAGAACGGTCCGTCGGACATGTTTCTTTTTTTGCAACTGATTGTGCTCAGCAATTGTGCCCGCCAGAGGTCGGGAGGAAGTTTCCCAGGATAGCAAAGATCTATCCATCTGTTTCCTTTATCCCATATCGATAAGCGCACCTGGTTGTGAAGACGAGAAAATTAAAAATTAGATGAAAGAAAATGAACACTTGCAATGATCATCTTGCCCTGGATCTCGTAGCTGNCGATAAGCGCACCTGGTTGTGAAGACGAGAAAATTAAAAATTAGATGAAAGAAAATGAACACTTGCAATGATCATCTTGCCCTGGATCTCGTAGCTGTTCATGTAGATGTCCTACGATTTCTGCTTGCTCACTCTTTGACCGAAAATACTTGCCTGAACATCCGATAGGCATGATCATGTCGAGACGGACATGGAGATAAACACACACGATTTTTTGTGAGACTGTTTAGTTAAATCCATNTTGCCTGAACATCCGATAGGCATGATCATGTCGAGACGGACATGGAGATAAACACACACGATTTTTTGTGAGACTGTTTAGTTAAATCCATTTAGAATTGCTGAGAACTGACTAGTTATCTCAAGCCTTACCCAAAATCCCACACAGGTCTTTTTTACAATCACTGGATTAGTACCTTCCATCACTCTCACAGCTGCATGCCATCAGGCATCTTCGTGTCGTTCTCTTGCTCGTAACACAAACTACCTTTCGTCCTCCCCCTCTCAAGTTTTTAGTGTGTTTTTGCTGACTTTTCTACTGTGAAGACACTTGCCTTGCAAAGGTTCTATCCGACGAAATCTACGAGCGCATTTGCCAATCCCTTAGCCCTAGACCTTGAAGATGATGCTCACTGTGCTTCAATTGGCACAGCTTGATTGAGGCTACGATGGCTTAGAACACAAATCCTTTGCCACATTAAAGGACCTTGCTGAATACGCGTGGGTTTTTGCGACCAATGCTGCGTTATGAATTTCGGTGTCCAAATGCCTGAAAAGATGGCCACGTAGAACACTTGCGACGAAAACATACGAAAACAATGGTGAAGCTCAAGCCAAGAGTCGAGGATATGTGGAGCCGAACGTTGACAATCAACGGATTCAGCAAAGCCTTTTCCATGACAGGTCATCTCAGCTGCATAACGCTTCGGTCAATCCTTTCACCTGAGGAATGGCAGCTATTGCTGCAAAACTGTACAGTCAGCACGCCCGTTCCACTTTGACAGGCTACAGATTGGGCTACCTGGCTGCCCAAAAAGATATTGTCAAAGCAGTCTCAAAACTGCAGTCCCAGTGTCTTGGTTGGCGTCCTGCTGCTGGAATCACTTCCCTTCCCTATACTGTACTCAAAGCACGTTTCAAATCGTCTCGGTAGCGCTCTACAAAAACTTCGCAAAGTTTCATGCGCTACCCTTCCTTTACACTGTTCCAACAAGCTTGTGGGCATCCGAGCAAATTAGAGTGTTTGTGCTGATTTGCTTTCAATAGCACCATATTATTGCCTTCCTCCATCCTGTTTACAGGGCCACTGCATGTGAAGTCTTGCCACGTTACCTTGATTGCTTTTTGGAAGGGTTATCCAATGAAGCTCGCCCCACAGTTGGAGTTCCTCCAAAAACCTTGGTGCATGGCAGATTCTTTTCATATCCTTCGCGTATGCTGTGAGGATAGGTCGGATAGGTTGCATGTGATTGTATATTATATACAAACACATACAAAACTGAGGATAACATCCTGTGCATCTAGCATCGGCCAGCATGCTGGCATTGCAGCGCTGAAGTGCGATATGAGTACTTTGGCTTTACTGTAATCGAATCTACATGATCCTTCCGCCAGCTCATGTTGAGCTCATGATTCTTTCACACTTTCCAAGCCCTCTGTCTAGAAAACCAGAAGGCATTCTCAGGCAAGTCTTGGTCTTATCAATCAGAATGAGGGAAGGTATTTTCAATTGAGGCACTTAGAAGATCCTAGAAGCAGTGGGGTCAGAAGGATCCCAGAACTGAATGTTTCTTTTGCAACAGGCTACATAGATGCAAGAGTCGTAGAACTGCAAGAGAAACGTGATCTGGCAATCAGCCTCCTTGCAAAGATACCTGCAGCTCGGAGTGCAATTGGCCTAGGCAAACCAACTCCTTAGCCAAAGGAATCTGATTCTGAATATGATTTTGCATGGTTTTGTCATGTTTTGCATTGTCTTGTCATGCGTGTTCCAAAAGCAGCTCAGGACGTGCAATGTCCAAAGCCAAGTGGCGCATTCTATCTGCTTGATACTAAGTCTGCCCTTCTGGCATCTCATACAGATTTCGCATGATGAAGTGTACCGAGCTGCTCATGTTAAGATTCCCAGATGTCCAGATGCCAAGGTTTCCCGACATATCGGCATATTTTGGCCGAAGAACTGCAGATGAAGAAACCATTGAGGATTGTCACAAATAGTTTGTGCTTTGCGTACAGTTCCAGGATTATTGTTTGGAGTAAAAAGCAGCCACCATACCGTTTTTGACTGGTTCTTTGGGCAGATGTTTTTCGGTCATGTATCAGTCGTAAAAGCTTGAACTGATAAGGGAGTCATGTCATAGGTGTTCAACTCGCCAGCCCAAATCACGGATCAAAATCATTGGTTGAAATGATGCAGTCACTTGACGGCCACAGGACGGTGTGCAGCTGTGCCTCTATTTGCTGCAGAAGTGTCTTTGTTGCAAAAACTTCCAAAAACTCTTGGACCAGGGGTCTTTGTCAAACAATGCTTCCTCAGATGCGTTCAAAGTGGATGACATGTGAATAGAATGAATAGATGTTCAACATTGTTCAACATTGTTCAACAACATTGCACAGGACTTTAGTACTCGTACCATCTCGTACCGACCAGTAACATTTTTATTCTGGCAGGATGTGACCGGTGACGGCGCCTGAGGTATCAGGTTGCCCTTGTGCCTGGCATTGCTTTTGGGAATCCAAAGTGTCTTCGCCTCTCGTATGCCGCGACAAAGGACAACATCACGGAAACTCGGCAAGACACTGCACTGAAGAAATCTGAAAAAGGCATATCTCAGAGTTTTGGTAGTACCATGTTGTACCTCACTGGTGATGTGCACTTGGGATAAACCGCGACATTGTTGGCATGGACCATAGAAGTGCACTTATTGAATAATTAAGCCGAGGATGCTATAACCAAGCTGCTTGGAATGCAAACCAAAGGGAGACGGGTGACACACTTATTTGATCACGAAAGGATGAAAGAAGGATGAAACAGACATCAATGACAATCGATCACATTCGATGGAAGGGATCGTAGGAGATGGTCGTCGATCGTCGGAGATGATCAGACTCTTGTCAGCCCGGCCCCTGCCAGGCTGGGGCTTTGCTTGCAATCATTGACAACGGCGAAGAAAGCACGAACATCATGAACTTGAGATGAACGCAGGATGAAGGCTGGAAAGCAACGGGAACAAAAGGTCCAACACGCACAAATGTGATTTCATGGCCGGTTTTGTTTATTTTAATTCAAGAGCTCGTGAGTGTGAGAAGCCTTTCGAAGCCCACTGCCCCAGCATGCTTACAGTATCAGGTTGTTGATGCTGCCCCGGAAGCCAAAGCCATTGGCGCTGAGGTGCATGGTGCTTGTTTATGCTTGTCTCATCCTGCATTATGTTTCCAATTGAAGATTGTGTAAGTCTGATGGTCTGATGTTTCTACATATAAGTCTTATGGGTTGCGATCTGAGGACGACAACCGCACCAGACGGAGCTGAAGAAGGAACCCCACTGCCTCAGTGACTGCGATGGCACTGCAAATCTGGTCCGACAAGATGCCGAGGGATGGAAAAAGCGAGCCACGCTGCCAACCAGATTTTGTCAGATTTTCTGCGAAAATTATCGTAAATGTATGTAAATGTTGGATATGTTTAGTTGATTCTAGTTTGATTCTAGGTGGGCACTCACATTCTGTTTTTGGAGGTTTTTGGTGTCTTTGCGCAATTTTTCGCATATTTGCATTGAGGCAAGAGGGGCCTGTAAAAGAGAACAAGCTGAACATCGCTGGTTCTCGTGCCTATGTTGTCATGATCTCAGCAAAGCTCGACACACCTCACCTACAGTACTTTTGGTCACCATACCATCCATACCAAGCTTTGGAGCATGACGAAAGGTTAGCGTGTAGGAGATGGTATGAGTAAGTCGGCTTTGCTCGGCATGTACCAATATGACTTCCAATATCTTCAAGTGTTTGTGGAGTCCAGATAGGAGTGGAGGTTCACCTTTCAGAGGCGACTGAAGAAGCTATGGAAGTCATCAAGGACTGCAAAGATGAAAAAGCAATAGCTGGAAGCTCAGACATTTTTTGATATTTTTTGATTGCATTGCTATGTTTAGCGCAAACTTCCGCGGCCTGTTCCAAGAGCTCGGGCTTGGAGAAAGATGGACCGTGGACTCGTGGACTGACAAATCGCACTAATCCGTGCATATCCGTGCCATGGTCTCAGGCCACTGCCAATCTATCACGTGCTGAGGTGCAAGAATTGCATTATGGTGTCCACGTGGTGTCCTAACATCTATGAAAGCAATACAAATCATTATAATTATAAAATATTATAAACAATTATCAATCAATCGTCTCAATAGTGCTGCTTGTATCTCGTTGCTCTTCAATGCATAGCGTTCGGGATTGGAGTCCGCTAAATTTTTTTCGCACCGATACACCGATACACCGATTGTCGTGCGCGCACCGATACACCAATTACACCTGACTCGCGCGTGCCGATACACCAATTACACCTGACTCGCGCGTGCCGATACACCGATACACCGAATGCCGTTTATTTAGGGTTTGGGCTTGGTTGAGGGTTTGTTTAGGGTTATAGGGTTGGTTATAAGGCACCATAAACACAGCGGCGTAGCGGCGTAATTGCGTATCGGAGTAAACACAGCGATCGGCCTAACAGCGTGTCGGCGTAAACACAGCGATCGGCGTATCGGCGTAAGCACAGCGATCGGCGTATTGGCGTATCAGACAGCGTATTTACGGTTACGAACCCCAATCCCCAACACGCTGCTTCAATGCCTTCATTTTTCAGTCTTTCAACATTTCTCAAGCAGGTGCTTTCGCTCTTTGGAGAAACTCGCGATTCTGTATCAGCTGCCAGCTTGGGCCCCAGAAATGCAAGCGCATCAGTGTGATGCAGTTTCTGCCTATTTCTGTCAGGACGTGCTTGTGATGGTTTTCGCCGACGAGGCTGCGGGGATCATGCTCGATCACTCCAAGCATCTCCAAGCCATCGATAGCCATCGTTCCCTTTGAATTTGAATCCTCGCAGCTCGGGTCGTGCAGGTGACAAGCAGTCACTAGCAATGGTCCTGCTCTGAGAAAACTGGTGAGAAATGGGGCGAAGCTTGTGCAAAGCCTGTGCGAAACTCCAATTTGGACTCCGATAACTGTAGCCAGCCAGAGTCACCAAAGGCATTGATGCTTGCAGCAAGAGGCTTTCTTGAGCTCGGGCATTTGGCTCAGTTTTGCAGTCTCAAGATTGGCTGCATCTCTGAAGCTTGTGGTTGTTGGTGTTGACGTAAATAGGTCCAAACATTCAAGGCAGGCTGGACGGATTTGATGGTGTTGACTTGATGTTCCTGCCTCTTGTTTCGTCTTCAAGGACAGCAGGTTTGGCTGAAAAGTCTGCAGAAGAGGCTGGAATTGCAGTGAAGATAGTGACGTGCCAAGGGGGGGAACTGATAAAACTTGATAAAACTGTGACAGGTTCGTTTGACATGTATGTGAAAATATCTGAAACCTAGATGTGACTTCCCAAACGTCTCTGTAGTCGATGGTTTGTCGTGTGAGGCGTTGCACCTCTTCACCAGTATCAGAGACGAAGAGGGTGTGGTTTGCCCTCAGTTGTTGTGCATGTTTTGCATGTTTGTCATTTTTTGTTTAATGTGTCATACAATGTCCACACTCCTGGAGCATGAGTGGTTCAGCGCTTTTCTATTTAAGGCTGCTGCGGAGGAATTGTTGAACGAAATTGGACCGAGAGGGCCTCAGCACACAGCCATATCGGATTGTATCTGATCATATGGGTTTGTCATGGTTTGTCTGAAAATGGGGAACCCTTAAATCCTTTGGTTTATCACCATTTTCCCTATTAATAAGTTTGGGATATACACAATTTTCAGACACACCATGTGTAACATGTATGGTAAAACTGTCGCTCCTTTGCTTCTGTGAAAAGTGCCTTAGTCTTGAACTCAGGAGCGGCATGGCCATTTCTGGAACGGCCAACTATGAGATTGAGGTGCCTTGTAATTCAAATTTGGGGATCCACAAACATACGATGTTAGATTTGGAACAGTTTGGACGTTGTCACACTTCGCTCCCTCCTGGTGAATTACTCGCCTGAAGGCACCTGCTGGACAGACACCGGCTGGCGGAGCAGCTTCGTATTCATCTCAGCTGGCTCTTCAGTCAACGAAAATCCATCAAACCCTGGAACACGACCTTGGTTCAGATGCAGGGCGTTTCTCACTGCTGCCATTGCAGGGAAGCTGGTGCTGTAGCACAGAAGGGGTCCAATCCTCAAATATGTCCTCGATGCAATGCACGACAAGAAGCTGGTGCAGTTTGAGGCCTGATGCAGCACAAGTGAAAGACATGATCCGAAAGGAGGTGGAGAGTATCTTGGGCAGCGCCTTCCTTAGATCATGCAAGATGACCAGAAAATCGCAGAAGGAAAAAACACCTTCTGAGATTTGAGATTCGGGTACGGCGATGATGATGGCAACTATGATATCAAGTGATGACAATGATGAGGAGGAGATGTTGATGATGTGATGTTGATGTCAAGCATGCGGTTCTTTTGGTGACACTACATAGTGATAGCAAGTCAGATCCGCTCCATGGCATGCGACTCAGGTAGTGATGAGGTGGCTAACGACACCCCATTGATGGACACCGGTCTGGACCGGGCGCTAAAAACTTGCTGCCAGAAGTTGAAAACGTTACTATTTCCCATTTGCAGAAAACCTGTTTTCAGCCAATGCTAAGAACTCACCCTGCACCAGGACAGTTTGTCTGCAGTCCAATTCCGCAATGACCTGACTCGTGACTTCAATGTCAAACTGTTGGATACCCAGTACTTGTACCAAGAAAGTGCAGTGGAGCCCCCACCAGATGCGGCCTGCAACTCTCATTTCTCATTGGACGAATGCTACGCCTGAATCAGGCCAGCTTCACTGATGCGTGGAGCCAAGTTTGGAAATTGTCTACGAATCCAACTTCGGTGCAAAGCAATGCAATTATTGACTAGTTACTAGATCTTACTAGTTCCTGCGATGGTACAATGATGAGGTTCGACTATCCCACCATCACTGCGCTCACGGAGAAGATTGTGCAATCCTTGGAGGACCTTTGATGCGTGGAAATTGTGTTTTGTTGTTGGCTCCGAAACTGAATTCTGCTAGGAGGGCTAGATTTCAAATATTCAAAATCTTCCGAGATAAATCTAGTTTCCACAAAAATATAAAATAAAATATATATATATAATATAAAATAATATAAATATTGATTGAACGACAAACTAATTTGATATATATAAATATCAGAGGAATAAATAACATAACAAAAAAAAAAACAATTATCTAAACAAATTTGACTGTGCTGTTTTATATATTGAAACAAAATATGAATGAATTAGTTATGAATAAATCTTATTGAATCTTATTGATAAGAATGACGAGGATTTGAAATGGGTTAAGCTTAAAATACGAACTATAAAAAATTACGCGGGGAATATATTATTAAGATATGGCAATGAGAATGCCTTTCTTAAATAAAATATTTTAAAAAAAATACAAATTTATAAATAAAATTATTTAAAAATAAATATATTTGATAAACAAATATTAAATATTTGATATATTATTTGTATATTTATTGATTTATTGAAATTATTTTTCTTTCTTAATTATATATTATTTGATTAAATATGAGAAAGATTTACGTTTGATTATGCCCTATAATTTTGTGTGGGGTTTTTGTTTTTTGCTTTGTACCTCCCGCCTTCCGCCTCTCGCGTTTCCTCCCACAACTCTCATACGCACAACATTATTACACACAACTCTCACACACACAACTTTGTGACATATAACTCTTTTACACATAACATTGTCATACACAACTTTGTCACCCACAACTTTGTCACACACTACATTGTTACACATAACTTTGTTACACACAACTTTGTTACACACAACATTGTCTCACATAACTCTCACACACACAACATTGTCACATACAACTCTCACACATACAACATTCTCACATACAACTCTCACACAACTCTTTCACACACAACATTGTCACACACAACTTTCACACACAACATTGTCACACNCACACATACAACATTCTCACATACAACTCTCACACAACTCTTTCACACACAACATTGTCACACACAACTTTCACACACAACATTGTCACACACAACTCTTACACACACAACTTTGTCACACACAACTCTTTCACATACAACATTGTCACACACAACTTTCACACACAACATTATCACACACAACTCTCACACACACAACATTGTCACACATACAACTCTCTCACACACAACATTGTCACTCCGAACTTTCACACACACAACATTGTCACACACAACTCTCACACACAGAATTTTGTCACATACAACTCTTTCACACATAACATTGTCACACACAACATTGTCACACACAACTTTGTCACACACAACTTTGTCACACACAACTCTTTCACACACAACATTGTCACACACAACTTTCACACACAACATTGTCACACACAACTCTCACACACACAACATTGTCTTACATACAACTCTCTCACACACATTATTGTCACACACAACTCTCACACACACAACATTGTCACACACAACTCTCACACACACAACTTTGTCACATACAACTCTTTCACACATAACATTGTCACACACAACTTTGTCACACACAACTCTTTCACACACAACATTGTCACACACAACTTTCACACACAACATTGTCACACACAACTCTCACACGCACAACATTGTCACACACACAACTCTCTCACACACAACTTTGTCACACACAACATTGTCACACACAACTCTCTCTGGCTTTGTTTTGTCTGGTAGGCATGGCACTTACGGCACTGGGCTGGCTCTGGTGGCACATTTGGTCGCCGCTGGGGCCCGTGTGGCGCCGCGCCTCTTTTGCGTGGTAGGCGTGGCACTTGGCGACATCTGCCTTCGTTTTGTGTGGTAGGCGTGGCACTTACGGCACTAGGCTGGCTTTGGTGGCACATTTGGTCGCCGCTGGGGCCCGTGTGGCGCCGTGCCTCTTTTGCGTGGCAGGCGTGGTATTTGGCGACATCTGCCTTCGTTTTGTGTGGCAGGCGTGGCACTTAGGGCACTAGGCTGGCTCTGGTGGCTTATTTGGTCGCCGCTGGGGCCCGTGGGGCGCCGCGCCTCTTTTACGTGGCAGGCGTGGCGCTCGGTGACATCTGCCGTCACTTTGTGTGGCAGGCGTGGCACTTACGGCACTGGGCTGGCTCTGGTGGCACATTTGGTCGCCGCTGGGGCCCGTGTGGCGCCGCGCCTCTTTTGCATGGCAGGCGTGGCACTTGGCGACATCTGCCGTCACTTTGTGTGGCAGGCGTGGCACTTACGGCACTGGGCTGGCTCTGGTGGCACATTTGGTCGCCGCT